>CAHIKZ030003802.1:807500-880000 GCA_903632075.3 Acanthosepion pharaonis
GTCCTTCGTATAATAATTGGCTATATCAAAGTTCGCAAACATTTAATTATCAGCCCAACACGAGTCTAAATCCTAAGTGATATTATTGTTGACTTGGTAAAATTTGGGTTGCTATTTTGGTAAAAGTTTTGCACAAAGCTGAAGTCGGGGTGTTCTCTTCGGCAAGCAATCACTTGGGGATATCATAAAGAGTAGCTGGGACGAACTCTCTGTCGGCTTTCCCCTGCCTCCGTCTCCGTCTGGTGAATTCGCCTCGCACATTCGTATGTATTGGCATTCGCTCAAACTGGCGCGTAGCACGGCGCATATGGGGATTTCGGTAAATACCCTTTGTTGTCAGCTTACTTCATAGTTCCAGGGAATTCCCTTCTCCCACCCTCTCTTATTATTACCTCTCACTAAATCTGCTCAGTGAGGTGGGTTGTTCATCCCGCCCCCCGGTATTTCAACTCAACTTTCGACCAGGAGAAATCAACTCCAAATTCGTTGATTAAGAAAATGAAGTTTCCGCTTTACAGCTTGCATTTTCAGTTGCGTAGAGCACATGGCAATCAACACTGCCCTCTAAATCTGGATCCTTTTTCATTGTTCAAATCCTCAACGCACCAATTCCAGGTGTCCTCTATATGTGAATTAAATCGTCAATCCTTCCTATGGATTTTATGTATTAACCCACCTTGTTCCAAAGACTTTCAGTATATTGCTCCTTCTATCCATGAGAAAACTTTCATCAACAAATATTATCAATGTTGTATTGGTGTATAGGAAGAGCTATAAAAAATGCATATTTGCGATCGATTATTTTTGTGACGTCCCGAAAATCATTGAATTTATCTCTAGTTTAATAAAATACACACATTCATTTTCAGCAAGATTCTTCATAGTCAAGTAGACTGATAAATTATTTACACGTTATATATATAATTATTATTTAAACGTTATATATATATATATATATATATATATATATCGCTACACTATTGCAACCGTGTTACGATGCTCATACAACGCATCTCAACAACGATTATAAATTACTGGCAGGTGAACAATTTTAGCAGATTTAAAAGCAAAATACAGCTTCATTTTAAAGAGAAAAAGAAAAAGAAAAGAGGCGGGTGCTTATAAAGTTTGTGGGTTTTATGTAAATCAACCAATCAAATAAGACCTACGTTAAATTTTAACTAAAGCCAACAATTAAGAAATTATATGAAGTTCTATAAATAGGTTATGACCCGTAGGTTTGAAATCAATGACAGCAACAGACGGCAAACAGGAGCGGGTGTGAATGGATACATGTTGTACAATTACATGATGTCATTTTCTAAGAAAAATTAAGTGGTAATAAAAAAAAATGCTACACTAGTCATAGGTTTCCTGAGTTTCCAAACATAAAAAAAACTTTATAGTCGATAAATAAATGGCTTCTTAATTTAGATACATAGATTTACTTGGTAAATTAATATGCAACTGTTGACTTGAGATTCTTTATGTAAGTTATTAATAAGAGTAACCAATCCGTGCGAAATGTCAAAATACAAAGCTAATACAAATACATCCGCACAAGATGTTACAAACACTATCATGAGATCAATACAAAAATATATTAAAACTAAATTAATAACTACAGAAAAATAAACCATACTAAAATCTAAAAAAAAATTTTCAAATTCTAAATCTATCTAAATTGTAAGGTAAAAATTAGACTGTGCTTACAAGTTACCGTTATCTTGTATCTTTGGTTTAATAAAGGATTCTTATTAGAGAACCTAATAATTTTAAGATTTTTATTTAAATACAGAAAACAGGGTTCATATAAAGATCTACCTGTCATTGCGATTTTTAAAATTTTCCATTTCAGCTTAGGTGTTTTATCGGCTTTCTCACAGCAAAAATGTTTTGAAAGTGATGTATTATTTCTATAAGTATCATTAGTAAGAGACAGTATATATATATATATATATATATATATATATATATATATATATATATGAAATTTGGACAGCAAACTTTCTTTCAAGCATCATTCACTGAAATCGGCCAAGGAAGAAATAATTAATCTTTTATTGATTTTTCCCAGATTTCTAACTTTCTTTTTCGTTTTTCAGGGGTTAAAAAATAGAAATCATCCATACTTATAATTCTTTCGAGCGATAGTTCAATAAGAATGTTTTGGGGGAGGGCAATTTCCCAGTATTAACTTCTACAGCGTTTAACTGTGTGGTGTAAGTTGTGTGTGTGGCGGCGTATGCTTTTTTGGTGGTCACGTGCTATGCACATCCGGTTGACTTGTGTATCAGATATACTTTTATAAAACGTTTAACGCGGCGTCTCCACTGCTAAAAAGTGTAAGCTCAATAGCAGGAGAACGGTAACTAATCAACAATGCTTCCCTCAAAGATATACATGTATATCTAAAAACGAATATTGTCTACACAAACACGCACACACACACACACACACACGCGCACACACACACACACACACACACATATATATATGTGTGTAACATTTCAGATATAACTAAATATATATCCTTAGTTTGAAACATAAATAATAAAGACAGCAGGAAAATATGTTTTAGCTGACGCGTTTCAGTCTTTTCATTTGCATTGATAAATTCCATCAGCATACGAAATACGATAAGTTTTTCTTTTGTGTTTATATATATATATATATATATATATATATATATATATATATATAATGAATGAAGAAATATAGTTTTAAGGGCTGCTATATTTATGGAATAAATTGCTCAATATCAGAGATAGATCGTATGTAAATATAAAAGTGAACATTGAAATGAGCACTCAGAGACGATTGACTGTTTTATGCTAAACGCAATCATCAGGCTTGATGATTGCGTTTAGTATGAAACATTCTGAGTGTTGACTTCAATGTTCATATATATATATATATATATATATATATATATATATATATCCTGCTTATACGTTAATATTATAGGAAATTTTTTTAAGCAAAAGTTATTTTTTACTTAAAGAGTATTAATAACATTTACCGCCTGAATCTTCAAAAAATTTCGTAGACTTAAATATGGAGAAATTGTATTCTTTTTATTGCCCACAATATGAGTTTCATCTGGTATATTTATTAGCTAGAAAATGAATGTGTGCATGTATACATCTCGCTCCAAATCCAGGCTGGCTATTGAAAGAGGAAATATTGATGGGATGTATACATGCAACAAAAGTATTCCATCGCTTATATATAACCAGGATGACATTCACATCCAAACCAAAATAAAAAAAAAAAACAAAAAAAAACGTAAGGAAGCACAGGACTTCCACATATTTAAAGCATAACCTTTAAGAGATTCCCGGTATAGACTGAATCTGACCTGACGATACCTGATATTTACGGTGAAACGTAAGACGCCTTGGATTTTATTCGTCATGTATCTTAACGGTATATATATATATATATATATATATATATATATATATATATATATATATATATATATATATATATCAAGAACAATATTCGGAGAAAAAAACTTGACAAAATACTTTTCCCAATTTACACAAAGACATACACACAGACACACACACACTACATATATATGTTATGTATATAGATATTTAAATTTATTCAAGTTTAGAATTTGAAATTTATATATATATATATATATATATATATATATATATATATAAAATCAAGTATGGAATTCAAAAGGTGTTAAATTTATGAGAACAATGCTTTATTGCAAATTCAGAGACAGAACATTTACATGTACATACATATATATCATATATATTTCCAAAACATTTCGCTTGAAGATGGAACAGAGCTTACTTTAACTCAATTTAATTCAAATAATTATATTTCGGCTCTTGTTTTGAAACATGAGAATTTTATGTCGCGAGTTGGAATCATATTTTAAATAAATAATTATATATATATATATATATATATATATATATATATATATATATATAGAGAGAGAGAGAGAGAGAGAGAGAGACTTAAGACCACATTTGAGAAAAAACCCTGTCCTTAACTTCACCAATCATCTTAGCCAAATAACAAAATTCCATTCTTAGATGTCCTCGTTGAATACAGCAATAAAACATTCATTACATCTTTATACAAAAAACACCAGCAAAACCTCATGCCATCTTAACTTCAAAAGCGAATGTCCACTTAGGTATATATTAGTAGTAATGAAAAACTTTCTAAATAGAGCACACCAAAATTCATCCTCTCAACTACTCTTCCTCAAAGAACTTAATAATGTTAAACAAACACTAACCAACAATGGCTTCTCTAACCACCTTATTAACCCCCAAATTAGACTATTTCTCCCCAAAGCAAGTAATAACGATAATGAACACACAGCCAAAAATCACAGAGACATTTATTACAAAAAACAAATGCATATTAATTACAAATAAGACAAATCTTCTCTAAGGCATATTATAAAGAAATATACTACTCCAATTGACCCGAATAAAAAAAATGAAACAGATTATCTATTATAAAAAATTCAAAGCTTGACCAGATATGGAGGTTTCTTTGCAACCTCCAACAATATATTTGAAAATCCAACTGCCAAAATATAGGCGATGAATAGATTTTGGCGAGCCCAACAAGACCATATAACTGGGGGTTCTTCGATGCAAGGACACTCCTCCCCAACCAAATGTCGAAATTTGACCAATTTCAGGGAATTTTGAGGTCATGTGAAATTGGTTCTGGTTTCTTCCTTCCCAGTCAAGTGACAGAAATTTCTCCCTATGCAGATGAATATCAAAAACCTGTCCATTTAACATGTTATATATATATATATATATATATATATATATATATATATATATATATATATACACACACACATACATAAATATATATATATATATATATATGTGTCATACAATAGGAATTAAGATTACATATAGGTGATGATAATTAACAAATTGTAAATTGTTTTTTCTATTTCAATAATCTGTCATCTTTGACTGGTTTTAAAATAGTTGTAAATTATCTCAAATTACAAGGAGATAATGATCATCGCCTTATATATAAGCAATTGATTCAGTTATGAATTTTGTGCGATAATCTTAAGTAGCACTTAAGACCCGCTAGTGATTTACAAAAGAGGCCGCATATGGAGCAAGAGTGAGGACTGTGGGATGCGATCACTGTTAGATTGGCTGACCTTTTTCAGATCTTGCTCGCTTCTTGAAGACGATTCATACTTGCAGATTGGTAACTGATCAGTCTACTAAAACACGTTGATTTCCATTCCACTCACCCAAGGATAAGTGCTCGTGGGTGTTATATATATATATATATATATATATATATATATATATATATATATGTATCCATGCGCACACACGCACACACAAGAAAGCATTAGTGAAAAAAAAATGACAATAAAAGAACGGCTTTCATAAAGACAGTGATTGACGTTGCATCAAAATTTTTAATAACCATAGCTAAGAGAAAATCAAAAAGTTGGAAACCGGAGTTACACAGGCAATTTTTTGCGAGGGTGTAGACTATTAGAATAGAACTTACGGTTGTATTTAGCTATTTTAACAGTTAAATGATGAAACGCATGTGCCAACCTAGTAAATTATTGAAATTCATGAAGTCGATGTACCAAAAAAGAAAACACATTACAATAATTTTCATTAACATATTTATAGGAAAGTCGCAAGGAAGCCAGGTGACAGGTGTGGAAAAATTACTGAAGTCCTGATGTCAGGACAAGATTGATAAATTTAGATTCTTTTTTGATTTTCTCAAGAATTTTTCGTAATATACAAGGTACACGAGAACAGATATGACAGCCATATTCAATGTTGAAATAAATGGTAATGAATAAAATTGATTGATTCTGACGAGAAAAATTCTTGTCACATCTCACTATGCTACATCACACACACACACACACACACACACACACACACACACATACACACATATATATATATATATATATATATATATATATATGGTTCCTGAATTCTGTTGTGGATTCTTCTAAACTCTATGAATTACGATATTAATTATTCGAATTCCTCTAAACTCTATCACTTATAGAACATATATAAATATATATATATATATATATATATATATATATATATATATATCCGTATATCCGGTAAGACGATAAACAGCAAAACCTCTGATCAGGATGTTTTAGGTAGACTGGCCCCACCTCTTAATTTCTGCCGTTCCCAGTTCTAACCTGAGCCGGTGTGGTAACTCCTGTTAGGCTCCCACCTTTGGGCAAATAGTTAACGCCTAAACTTGGGTCAAAACGCGATGAAATTCTAAATATATGTCTGAATACTAGAAATATGTTTTTCTGTAAAAAAAATTATTACCAGAATAAATTTTTGAAGGAAAATTATTGCCAGTAATATATTATAAATGGCTATACATTTAAAAATAAATTACAAGCTACACATTTTTGAAAAAAATGAATTACAAGCTATACATAAAAAAAATATATTACCACCAGATAAAATCTCCTCGGCATTAAATAACCCATTTAAGTTGTTATGCCGTAAAACAAACCAAACTATATATATATATATATATATATATATATATATATATATTGGAGTTTGATAGACAGATATTTAGATAGACAGATAGTGACCCATAAAGAAAAGCGGTAGCTATGTCATTAAAGGAATTTTGAGTAATTAAACATCTTTCTTGAATATTTTATTTTAGTTTTAATTTCAAGGTAAAAGACCAAATTCAATATTTTCCAATAAGCAAACTGCTTTGCTGTATCTTAAAACGATTTTAAATTGATTTCAATTAATTTTGAAATCGCTAAAACTGTCTAATTTTAGGCAGTTTAATCATATTTTCAAATTCGTCAGCACAACGTAATTTTCTTTGCTAAATATGCTTTTCAGAAACTTTACATGTGGAAGATTCGCTGATTTAAATTTTAATTATTCTGATTTCAAACAATTATCATATATCACAGAAAAGGATTTTAACACAGACTTAGGTAAATATATCCAGTGTTGACAACTATATCGTTATATTGCGGAATTTATGCAACGATGTCAGGTGAAATCCTGTGAATGTCTAAAATGTGCGTGTACATTATGCATTTATCCACAACAAATAAATTAAACGAACAAATGATAACAACTTGAAGAAATCAAGGAAAAACAACGTAGTTATAGATTTCAACAATAACATTAATTTAATATATATATATATATATATATATATATATATATATATATATATATATATATGTATGTATATATATATATATATATATATATATATATATGTATATATATATATATATATATATATATATATATATATTTGACATACACAAAGTGATGCTAGGTTTCTTGTTAAATGTGGCAAGTGGGATAAGATTGCAAAGAGTGTAGAGATTTAGTGAGTGAATGTTGATGGTTTATGTTTGCTTGTGAAATGAAAACAATTCGATTTCTGCAACATAAAATGTCAATTGTGTGAGTTTAAATAATAGTGTGTATGTGTGTGACGGTTTTAATTTTTGATTCAAGTTATGAAGAGTTGTGTGCCTTTGACTGATATGCTAAGGTTGATTAAATGTGCAATTACTATTTCGTAGTGATGATTTCACTTTTTTAGTAAATTGTAAGTTAAGTTTCTTCACGCAGCAATAGTAGTGCGAGTTGTGTTGAGTTGTTGAGAGGCTGGTAGTGTTATTGAGTCAGTGTGTTGGCACACATGGAGTCTGCTGGCATCTCTCAAAACTCAGTGTCTGACTAGCTTGAATTAAGTCGAGCGATTCTTTTTTTTAATAGATTTTGGGTTTTCAAATAGGCTCCAGACAGCTGCGCTGGAAAAAAGGATTTGTCTCAACTTTCTACATTGTTGTGTCATTTTAACCAATGGGAAGTTGAGTTAGGAAAAGTGAAGTGATGATTGGCTAAAGGTTAATTTGGGAAGAGTGCATCTTCCCGTAAGAGTGACAGGCAAGTATGAAGGATTCCATAGTTATACTTATGTTTAGGAATATTTTTCTATGTTGGACATATCTTCCAAAATTACCCGGGGAATATAACGTGAGCGTCTATTTTATATAATCTTTTAGTTACCCAATCATCTTAAATATTTAGGAAGATATTCTAAGTAATCAAATATTTTATTAAATTTTAGGACCTTTGGATTTAAATCTACTATAGCTATGACTGCCTAACATTCTGATTTTAATTTTTTGGATGTATTCCTGGGTATGACGATGAATTACATTCGGCAGCAAGACATTTGATCTGGTGATTGGAGGTTCTTTAATTGCTGCTGTTCCCATTTTCACCCTGTCCCAGGGCGGAAGCACGCGTTAGACATCAAACTATAGCCAAATGGAGAACCCCAAATCAAGTTAAATCACGATGAATGTCGTAAAATATGTATTTATACTAAAAATACGAGGCATACATTTTTCTATAAAAAAAAAATTACCAACAGTATTTAAAGTAAAATTACCAACGATTTATTTTAAAGCAAAATGGCCAGCAATAAATTTTATCTGTAGTTGAAGGTATACAATTGCATTCAAAATATATTTAATTGAAGACATAAAACTATTTTCAAAATTATTCGATTTTGGCATTAAATAACCCATAGAGGTTTTGATATGCCGCTAAACAAAATTAATATACCAATAAGTTTCTCTACGTCCGAATGTTTTTAAAAATTGGCACATACAAAAAATTCAAAATAACCTTTTAAACATATAGAGAACATTGATTATTAAATAGAGTTTTTGATTAATATCACCTAAACGCGACCTAATTAATACAGAATTTTAAGATTTAAAACCGTATAATTTATTATAATCAAAATTTAGAAAGAATGAAAACTATACTTGCAAAAATTCATTAAACATTGAAAACATTTTTTTCTTAAGACAATAGTCGATAATATATCTTAGTCATAAAAGTAATTAAAAGCTTTTCTAATTCAGTATTTGTTTCGGCCTGCTGTTGCATTTTTATGTCATTTATTCTACCAATCGGTGTCTCTATTTTCAAAGGTTTATTTTAAATATATAACACATAATAATTATAATGATGAAGATGGTGAAGATAACAGCCATTGAAACCATGACCATCACTTCCAAGTAATTCATCTCTGAATGTTATGTTTCTACCTTCATCATTTGCTGTCTATTTTAATCCGATCAACCAATATTTTCTTCCATATTCAACTTTAGCGATCTTTTCCATAATAAACTTTTTTTTAATAAAACGTACACGGCGAACTTTTAACCATAAAGATCCCTCCCAAATAGGATGCGTTTTATAGACCAGGTATAAAATCTTAACCTTAAATCCTGTGGTTTATGGTAAGTTGTTGACATGGGAGAGTTTTGACGGCAGGCTAACAAATACTTCGCCTCATTTTTCTATGATGTTGAACAAAAACACAAGTAGGTGTGCTTCAACAAGCCATTTCAAAATCGAATTCGAGAACGGAGAACTGAGTGGATGGTTAGCGTGGAAAAGTAATTCAGACTACCGTAATAGCCTACCGATAACACAACCACGACACATGATATATGGTAGATTGTAGGAATTATTTGTCTATATCTATCGAACGTTTTTCATAAGAATTTGTGTATAAAGAATTTATATGCTTACGGAAAGTTTTTAATAAATTCAACACAACAGATTTTAAAATGCGACTTTTTGGGGGGTTTTAATCTTGTGAATATAGCCCAAAACCTATATTTTAACTTGTAAAATCGTCTTGTACGCCCACTCACTTTTTAAACCAGCATATATGTAATTTATGAAATTATATTAATGCTAATAAAATAAAACAGAACAGAAAACCCGCAAAATATTTAAGGTGTCTTTTTTTTAACTCATCATATAAATAGGCTAGTGAATATTTATTCTAATTTAAACAATATTTTCTCTTTGGCCTTTCAATTCTATAAATATTTCATAGATATACGTTTTCACAGTTACCAAACTAACAAACTAAATACGTCTTCTTTTGACAATTCTCTTCTCAGGCAAATTAGTTTTATTGGAGTCTAAAAATACCAAACCGATAATCGACCTCGTCCAACATAGCAGCTTCAATGTCCCAGTGACATCATTTGAAATTAGTGATTTATTTTGAGATTTTCTCTTCAATAAATGATAGAATTTCAATACAATGATAATAAGCATTCAGTGACGGATAAATACCAATTACCAACTACTATTTTTGACTCATACATCGGCTTTGAAGCAAGCTTCATTTTCAGTGACCATCCGTCCTTCGATAACAATGTTAAATCAGCCAAATGCCTGGATTTATAATGTAAGTTAAAATATCGGAAATTTATTGCATTGGTTCCTTTGAAAATGCTAAATCCAGTATTCATGACCGTATAACGATTTAATAATCGTATTTTACACGTGGCACAATCACATAATGAGGATCGAACTCACTCGTAATTAACGTGGCGAGACAAGATTGCAAATCATTACGCCAACTCGAAGTGTTCATATTCATGCGTATAAATGACACTAATATTTGGTTTGTGTATAATACTAGCAGAATAGGAATTTTGTTTGCAGATGTTTCAAAAATGATTTTAAAATTTTTAAAATTTGGGACTATTGGATCCGCAGTAGAATAATAGATGGGGGTTGAAGGAAAAGAAATCGGACAACTCTGTTCGAATTCCTGTTGAGTTCGATACATTTAAATACACGCAAATATCGCTGGAAAAGACATGAATCCATATTTTCTTTGCAAGTTATGTTTTAAGTTATTTGGGTAAAGAAAAGGTTAATTATAGCAGACGGTTGTTTCCTGCTCTTCTTTAACCACAACAGAAAAAACTTTTTGCCTGCTATCAGCATGACTGACGCTAGGTTCTTGGAAAGCAAAGCACTGTGCCTTCTTGAACACATGTTACGTTTTGAAGTGGGGTGACTCCATGAAGTCAGTAGCTACATCTACTGCAAAGAAATCTGAGTGAATATTTCGTGACAGAAAATCTTTATCGTCAGAGCCCATCTTGCAGATTCGCAAATCTACCATTCATCTGATCAGTAAATCCTGCTGGCATATCTGGTCTGGTTCTCCTGCAATTCAACTCGATGTCCTCGCCAAAGAAGGATCTGCAATATAATCGAAGTTAGCTTGGCATCTCGACTTCAGTCACTTTCTAGTCGACGGGATGTGGCGTCCCTCTGTCTATTTCTACAAATATTTTCATGGCAACTGTCTGACGAACTTTTACCCTGGTGCTCCGACTACATAAATTTAAGAGTGCCACTAGATTGGCATCTAGATCCCACCCGTTTACTATTGAAATAATGAAATGCAACCGCCACTTCATTACACGGACTTACCCACTGTGTAACTCCTTCCCGTTTAATTGCTTATCTGATAAATACAAAAAATTAAATTCAAGGTCAATCGCCATCTGCTGTATTCTTTAATCTTGTTCTTCTTTTGTCCTTTCTTCAATCTGCCTTCTAATCAGTCTTCTCTTTCATTTTCTCTCCCGATAGCTCCGATACTAATGGAATCTCCGGCTTACTGCGGCTAAAATGTTAGTAAGACAAACGTATATTATTAGTTGACAGCCGGTCTATGAGAAGACAAATTTAGAAATAAAATTTCCAGTGTCATTGTGATTGATACAGTAAAGTCTTTTCACAGTGTATTAGAGCCGGATGTATTTGTCGGAAGAAATTGGATATATTATTTTTTGGGCATGAAGGCGCTATTTCATTGATTTCTTAGAAAATAATTCCACTTTTTATAGGCTTTTTATAGAACATCAGTAATCATAGATAGGCGAACCAAAGAATATAATGGTTGAAATTTTTTTTTTAAAAATGAATATAACGGTTGAAAAATCTAACAGCCAAAGAAAATATCAGCAGTTAAATATATTGGCCTAATCTTATATTAGCGAATAAATATATTGGCCTAAGAATATATCTGCCGAAAAATATATCAGCAGAAGCAATGGGTTACAAAAATTTGGTAAACACACGGAAACGCTTACAAATTGTTCGCGCTATTAATCAATACACTGTGTATTATTACTGATGCATTATCGAACTAATCTCCCTAATAATATACCAGGTATGATTGATTTTATTATGCAAGCCATTTTTTAATATGATTTACGTGTGTTTTAAGTTTTAACCTAAGTTAAAATTTGTCTGCCGTATCCAAAACTAACACATGTTTCGCTTACATAAATTGAGTGATCGTGCGAGGAAAATAAATATTATTGTATACGGAAAAGAAAATTGTCATAACAAATATAATTACACTGTTGTGATATATCATGTGACTTGTTGACGTAGGCGAAAAGCAGAAAGTTGTGATATTTTTGTATTTGCAATTCAGTCTAATTAATAACACCAAAGTTTCTTTATTGCCTTTGTTTTTTTTTCTGGGTGTATCTGTTTTCATGTCGTGCATAGAATTCAACTACACACACATATATATATATATATATATATATATATATATATATATATATATATATATATATATATATATATATATATATATATATCTGTAAACACAAACACACAGAGACACAGACACACACACACATACATATATATAGATAGATAGATAGAGAGACAGACAGACAGACAGACATAACGTAAGATCAAATAAGAATAAAAAAATAAAGCTAAACCAAGTTTCACTCTGACAAATAAAGAATCGTTAGATCAGTTTCAGTATCTAACTTGTATCGACCGCAGATCGTGCCTTCATGTTTTTTGAACCCGGATGTGAATGTCATCCGGGTTCCATAAATATTTTTCTGCATGCAAACGACCTGTCATTAACTTCGCAGGTTTATCCAATAATGACCCTGGAACAGTATACATCAAGATCCCCAAATCTTACATGTTGAGTTGTCTTAATTTTTATTTTATTTTATTTTATTTTTCATTCAGGTTCGTTTTCTGTACTGCACATTATATTGAGCACTTTTAATTGCTAACTATATCATAGATATAGTTTACCTGCTATGACTATATATATATATATATATATATATACCGGGTGTAACAGTAAACGTATCCATCACAGAAAATATTTAATATCCAAAAATCAGAATTTCAGAAATTTTGTAAGAATTTCAGAAATACGTTTAACCATTTGTCGTAACCATTTCAGTTATTCAGCAAAAAGAGAATAGTTTAAAATCGTTTTAAAACTAAACAAGAAAATCGTTGAGGCCGTAAGTCATGGTACCAACTTTAATACACTTGCTTCGATCGTCAAATTTCACTATAGACCAATCAAGGGAAAGATGAATAAGTTTAAAAAAGAATGGACGGTAGAGTGGAAAACTGGATCAGTAGGTGACAACAAGATGAGGGATTATCATTTTAACTTAGAGCGGGAGAGATCAATTAGAAAAGATCCAACTAAATCTATAACTTCTCTCTCATCTGCCAAGTGTAAGAGAGAAATTATGGCACGTGAGAGATGAGTTTTAGCTATGACAGTCCAAAGAAAATGTAAAAAAAAACTGTGAGTGAAATTGTTACTCCAGGAGTTAGAAGGTTTGAGAGGGCGAAGATCATCTTGAATAAATTGGAAAATTTTCATGAGGTTATATATATATATATATATATATATATATATATATATATATATATATATATGTGTGTGTGTGTGTGTGTGTGTGTGTGTGTGTGTGTGTGTGCGTGTGTGCGTGTGTGTGTGTGTTTATATTTATACTTTATTTCACAACTTCATGACCATCCGATTCTTAGCTCCAATTAATTAATGAATAACATGTTATATTTTATGATCGATTTCATCTTCTGTTAATCTTAGAAGGTAGTTATACATTCTTATCGCTCAAAGTAGCGTCCAATAGCTTTATATAAACCTCGAAGAATTACAGTAAGATATCTTTAATCATTTCTAAGATACAACGATTCAGAGCTTAATCTAACCGGTATATCAGTGTGTACGTCGGTATGTGATAAAACATCAAGCAAAAACTGCTTTGCAAAATTAGGCTTCCATGTGTGTTATTTTATATTTTATTGTTTTGGAATGAGGTACACTCTGTACAAGTGTCCGTGGCTACTCGAAGTGGAGGGTTACAGAGTAAGAGGTACAGTTTATGCGCACAAGTTTGGAAGATAACGGTTAATCCTAGCCTTGAACAAGTTAAGATCGTAATGATCGGGGAAACATCCTACTGAGAGTCGGTTCCACAGAGTCGGTTCGCTGGAAGAAACTGTTCGACTAGAACTTAATTCTAACCAATGGAATACGGATAGAATGTATTTGGTTTGCTACAATATCTCTGACCTAGCGGTTCCAAGCCGTAAAGATTAAAACTGGTAGAACCAAGGAATGCAGTTCGTTCGAGCACTTTAGCGATAGAGCATTGAGAAACTTGCCTCATTCCGTCTGTGAGAGACAAGATGCACGATGAAAAATAATTTGTCCCCCACATGGACGCGGATGCACTTTTAGAATGGAAAGTGGCGAATAGGCAGCCACCGGCCAATTATGACAGCGGTACTCCATTTTAGGCTTGACCTAACACTTGTAGAGGATAACAAGTGGAATCAGGTCCTTAATGGTGCACTATAGTGAACCGACCATTTTACCTTCACCTTTAACAATAGGTCATATGTAAAGGTTCCATTTGAAGTCTGGGATGAGTTTAAAGCCGCTCAAGGATCAGTGCATTACCGACGAGACATCCATTCACCGTGACTGGTGTTAGTTCTGTGTCCGATCATCGATGATGGAAAGTAACTAGTTTTGTTTTCGAGGCATTGACTGTAACCAGGCATTTTGACCTACTAAAACGTTAGTTCTAGATAAGAGACGAATAGTGTTATAAAAACAACTGCCAATCTCTTGACATCAAAGATCTTGGATATGCACATATATATCGTTGGAACATTGGCATCAATATTTATAAACGATCGGTTTAAGCGATCATTGATGTAAACTAAAAAGTGTCTTGTTCCGAAAACCGAAACCTGGGGGACGTCTGGGTTGATGGTCAGACTGACTAGACTTTAACAACTAACTTCAGGGAACAACCCTTTAAGAAGGACTCTATTCTCTCTCTCTACCTCTCTCTCTCTTTCTCTCTCTCTCTCTCTCTCTCTATATATATATATATATATATATATATATATATATATATATATATATATATATTATAATGAAAGCATACTGAAATCGCTACACAGATGTCAATGAAAGCTTTGCCAAGCGATTTCAGTATGTTTTTATAATAATCTCTTATAATAAAAATATAATAATAATATATTCCTCTAATGTACTTAGCACTTTTAAAAAAGTAAATGCTATTGAATAGGCGATTTTTATTTCATCTGTTCTTTATCTTATATATATGTATATCTATCTATCTATCTATCTATCTATCTCTCTCTCTCTCTCTCTATATATATATATATATATATATATGTGTGTGTGTGTGTGTATGTGTGTGTGCGTGTGTGAGCGCCTGTGTGCGTGAGAGAGAGAATGCCTGTGTGAAGTATGGGGTTGTATGTGTGTGTATGTGTGTGTTACATTAAAAATCACTCTCAAAATTCTTATTTTGAATATTGACATAAGGACAAATTTAATATCAGTTTGACTGAGCATTTACTTTTCAAAGCGAACACGGAAAGGAAACTACAAATGTCCCTAAAGAATGAAGTCTAAACTACAAGAAGGCTGAATGCACGGTTATCAGAAAAAAAAGGATTTGACTAACATAAAAATTACCAATAGGCCATACTAAAATGCATCAAGCACAAAAATTAAATATCTTGGAAGCGTTTTAACAGAACGCGGAAAATGATGACACTGAGATCCGAAGATGGGATGGTCAAAGATGCATTCCAAAAGTTAATAAGTGTATTAAGAGACAGAAAACATTCAATAGAAACAAGAAAAAAGTATGGAAATTGTTGAAACTTGACTAATACATGGAATAATAATGCAACACAAAATGTACTTAGAACAAAATGTATTGAAACAAGAAAGTGTACACAATATTTACATATAGTCTTTTGTATATTCCTGGTAAGACCGTTCCTGGACAATATGTTCACTGAGTCGCAGTCGGGCAGAGTCTTTGGTTGAATCTCTTGATGATTCCTCCCTCTCTTCCCGGTACCAACCATATTTATATGGTCGGTACTCCACTATACAAATTAGGTGGATCCTACCACAACAGAAATGGTACGTAATATCTGTCTTCTGTATGGCAACGAATGCAGGACAACCTCCCCAAATACCTGAAGCAACAGAAATGTAGTTCTACAGAAAGATGCGGATAATATCATGGACCGAATATGTGAGCAACGACGAGGTTTTGAAGAAAATAGAAGCAAAAAGGAAACTTATACTAAATATCAGAGGCATTTGAAATTTCCGGGGTAGGTAATGAGAAAAGAGGGCTTTGAAAATCTGATACTCACAGGACAAATAGAGGGAAAGAAGGACAGAGGAAAACAGCGTAACATACTTGATGGTAGAACATGGTTTGCCAGAAATAAGAAAGTTATAAAGAAGATGTTGAGGGCCATGATCCCCAACATTCTGAAGGGACACGGCACGCAAAAGAAAACTCATTTTCGCAATCCGACAAAAAATTAAGATGAAAAAGACAACCTTGTGATCAACACTATAACATGAGAAAAAGTATGGAGTAAGAAACGATAAGTTTTTCATTGCTGCATTTGTACTCAGTCGATGTTCGTTTGGGAATAGCACTAAGCGGTAGTTAATTAATAGCAGAAACTTTTTCACCGACATTTCCTGGTACTATGAAACGTATATAACAAATTGACAGAAAGCTGTGCAAATTACAATTAACATCAACATTTGAAAAATCATTTGAAAAAAAAAATAATTAAAAAAATATTTTGATAAAAATGTCCAAGAATAGATTGCCGTAGGAATAGTTTTTGCCAAACCCTGCAATATGCTACAAAAATCAAAGAAATAAAGAATCTCTAAAGAATTAAAAACAAAGAACTTTACCAAATAACGGAAACATTTCAATAGCAGCAAGAATTAAACAAGAGTAAATTTAACACGAAAGTAAAATAACACCATAATCATAACGCCTACGTTCTACACCACCTTAAACAAAAGTTTAGGAATTAAACCTCATCATTACTAGAAAGACTGGAATAGAACAGTCTGTTTTCCTGAAAAAACTGTTTTAAGATAAATATTTTATAAATGTCAACTGACAGTGATGCTAACTGTATGTCTAATGAATGTTTTCATATGGGAAAACGGATATTCTTACCAATAGGGCAGGTTGAATTTTCACCATTTAGAGAAACAACATTGCACTCGATGTGTACGTTAGGGTTTCATGATTATTATTATTATTATTATTAGATTCATAACTTTTACGACTATTTAAGCAGTTAGTTCTAAAGACCGTCTGAAAATTTTACTATTTCAAAAATAAATCCATATAAAGTTAATATCTTTTTCTATTAGATTCATTGAGTGGAACATTTATTTAAAACAGAATTTTAATTATGACTCACCACAAGCAAATGATGGTTATTGTATTCGATGAGTAAAAACTGTCTAAAAAAATTGTAAAACATTACAAAAAAGACTAGTCAATAGATAATGTTAGGTAAATCATTTGTAAGATTATAATTAATAAAAAAAAAAAAAAAAATAGATAACACTGTATATAACATTATAATACTCCCGAAAACAAATTATGTTTTGAATTTGCATTTTTTATCTAAAATCATACTAAAACTACTGCACTGCACGTATTACATTAAAATATAACTATATTTTTCAAATATAACTTCCCTTCGAAACAAATGACGGCCTTTTTTAATGGCACAATTATTTAGTAATAATGTGCTTGTGGCATGCATCTTGTCTATATTAAATTTGTAATGCTTCTGTAAATTAGAAATTGTATAAGGATGTGCTATAAAGCTTTCGCTGACACCGGAATTAAATTCCTACGCTAAGATTTTGAACATAAACTTAATTTCAAACTCGTTTCCTCAAAGCACGATAAGGATTTTAAAAAAAATATTTGTTAAGATTATAAATCATGTCAAAACCCAACTTTCAAATTGAATGCAATTATACAGTACCCAAATCAAACTGCCCAACTTACAATTAACATTGATGATTATATATTTTCAATCGAACCTTTCTAGTCATCGAAGATTATTAAAATATTATAAATAGAAAATTCACGTTAACAGAAAGCTCTTTTTTTATTTGTAGTTGCGTATGAGATTTGATTTCTTTCTGAAACCTTTTTTTTCCAATCTGACACGTCATCTAACATTTAAAAATTTTCATTTTTGTGGGTGTGTTTTGATAATATCAACATCAGCTGATGTCGTTTCCAAGCCCGGATGTAAGAGAAAGAGTTTGGGGTGTGGGATAACGCCCCCGTCCTGTAAAAAAAAAAAAAATAGAAACCTCGTTATAGAAATGCTGAGAGAATTTGGCAGAAAGATTCAGCCGTAGGTGTAGAGTGCGTTAGAAAGAAAAAAGGAACTAAATGGAATGGAGTAGGGCCGAGAAAACCTAACACGTGGATATTGAATCAGACAAAAAACCTGATCTACTTTGAACCAGCTGACTATAGAGATCCAAAGTTTGACTGTCTTAACATTGCTTGCCGACATCCTGGTAGTGGCGGTTATCAGACGACGGCAAAGAGATCAACGGTGATGGTGACGATAACTCCTTCTCATACCAACACAAAATAGGCAAAATGCTTCGTTTGGAACATAACTATTTACTGTTTATTCAGCTGAACTTTTTACAGGGTGTGTCGTCCAAATGCAAATAAAACGAGAAGCAGAAAGATTATGATGTGACAATCATTTAAGTTGGAAAATGATGTAAAACTTGAAAATCAGCATTCTAAGATTCGTTCACTATTCAATTTCGGGCACAATAAGGAGGTTATTTTCACATACGCAACTCGGAAGCAGGTTCGTTTCTCGCAAGCAATTATTTTAATTAATAATTATATAATTCTGTAATCTCCTTCAATTAATTATTTCTGAAATTACGCTCAGTGTTATTGATTAATCGCCTTACGTGACAATAAGTGAATCTTATTTATGATTTAAATAAATTAATCTGATCTCCTCTCCCCCGAATAGCTATAAATTCCTGTTTATTGCATTATGAATATGACCGTTCGCAAATCACATTGCCGTTAATGTCGCTGTTAATAAGGCGACATCCATCCTGATTTTTTTATAACAACAGATTTTTAGATTGTGGTATGAATCTTAATATATGGACAGAGTTGTATTTTATATTTTGTTTCCTTTTTTATTTAATATGCAAAAGTAATTTCCCAGCATATTGGCGACCACAATCTGGTTACATGCGCAAATCGGAAAAAAAACATACCTGTGAGCAACTCGCCTCATTGTCGAATGCCATGACGTAAGATGTTGTTTTGCGAGCTAGCCAGCTTTTATTTAGTTTAAACCTCATTTTATCTACAGTATCGGTTGCTTTATATAAGGCGTAGGAAATAACAACATTCAATCCCTTTCTACTTTCGGTTTTCCTGATACCTTATTGGTTTTATATGCAGGTATTTTTTTAAACAGTTATCGCATTATTAAAATACTTGCACTGTGTTTGTTTCAGGTAATACCGGACGAAAAAACTGAAAGTATACTAATTAATATAACATATTATATTTACTATACTGCATTTGTATTTAGTGTAAATGGTTTTATTTAATGTATTTGGTTTGAATTTATACAGTTTTGCAATTATAAAAAAAAGTATCTGTTATAGGAGGAATATTCAAACCAGGACAGGCGTGACCCTGGGGGTAAGCGGGAAATGATCATTGAATACACCATCAGTTCTCTCGTACATTAGTATCAGAAATTCCCAAACCATATGCTCTTTCTTCCGATAGAAAAATATTCTATATTCTTGCTGTATTACTCATAATAATAATCAACTAATTCGGAATACATTTTGAATTAATCCTAGATCTTTTGCAGACAATTTGTAAGATGACATTGTAACATTTTTGCATGGCTCAGTCATGAAATATTCGAAGTAACTTATTTCCCAATGTTTTGCTGTTCCATGGCGAGACCCTAAACATTTCTATCTAAAAACACTCTAAAAGTTCTTTTGCTTTTTCCATTCATTTAATTTTTATTTAATCATTTTCAATAAGGTCAACGTCCAAAACTAAATTTAATAAACGACTCTAAAAATTGATCCAATTTTTGAAAAGACTGAGGTTCATCGATCTCATTAAATATGTACGAATGTATCGAATAAAATTGTAAACAAATACATTCCTGTTATTAATTCTTCGGTTTTATTTTTATAACGTTATTCTCAATGGTTACACCACAAAGTTATGTATAATTAAACGATACACGACAGGAAAACAGTTTAAAAATCCCTGGCATAGACAATCAAAATTAATAATTCCTGTGTGTTTAAATAAATTTGAACACTTTCAGAATACAGACAACTATTCTAATCAAAATTCGGCCATCTTGGCTCAAATACAAAATAAATTATTGATTATACAAATCTGATTGGTTTTATTTTTACAACACAGTGTTTCTGCCATTTCGTTCGTAGGTCTGTTTAGGGAATATGGAACGAATGAAGATTAAAGTTGAAATGTAAACGATTTGTCACAAAACTTTATGGTTTCCGATATTACCTCAAAAATACATTAATTTTTGAGGAAGTTTGCTGTTAATCACGGATAGTTTTTCCTTTTGAAATAAAATTTTGTTATCTCTCTTCTCTATGAAATAAATGTTCAAACAATTTTGATGGATTACAAAGGAAAAAGTGCAAGCAAAAACCCAACGAGGAGATCAAGAATTAAGTGACATTATAATTGTCTTTTACTTTATTCGTAATGATTAAATTTGACATTCCTTTTGGTCTCTTTCATTGCTTACATTTTAAAGATGTTTCATTGCCAGCAGTGAAGGAGTTTCATCGAATAAAATCCTCGCTGAACCACAGTCGATGACCTCTTTGGTCTTTCTGTCTATCTGAAATACTAATGTCAGTGATTATAGAAATACATGCTGACCGGACAAATATTAATATCGTTGTTAGATTTATAATTATCTTTAGAACGACATTACAGTCATCATTAATATAGGAGTGTGTGTTTTTATAACCGATAATAAAAGAGAACATAGATGCTAGCAACATTCGTCATGAGGAAAGAGAATATTACCGTAGAAAGAATGTTACGATTACACCCATTATATATATAGCAACATACTGCTGAAGAAATCGTGTACCATCATCTATAAATTAAATCAATTCCCTAAAGAGAAGATCGTTTAACCACTTACAATATTTACATAGGTTGGACTATTGTCCTCATTTTCCTTGTCATATTCACGACGTTTCGGTCTTTACACCCCAGCCTTCTTCAGGTGATATATATTGGAATTTCCAACCGAACGCTTTATTTCGTCACCTGGGGAAGCTTGTTTCAGTTACACGTGCCATGCCTTTTCTGTAATGTCTCCGTTTCAGTTATCTCCATCTAATAATGGAACTCTCCGAATTATTGTCCAAGTGGCCAGGTACTGAATTCGCAAATCTTTTGGTCAAGTCATTTCTGGATTACTTCAAAGAACGCTTTTTTTCACGTGGCCCAGTTTCAGTTATTTCCTTTCTTCGTGAGTATGACAACAACGATGATGAAAACTGTCGGGACAATGTAAATAGTGTAAATAGTTACAATACATCATCTCAGAAATAGAGACAGATGATGATTCTTTAAATCTCCGGATGCCATCCCATGTCCTAAATGATATTCTTACACTCCAGTCAGGTTTATTACATTCTCTCGTCCAATTTAATTCTTCTTGATCGAACCCATGAATTGTTCTTCTATTCAGTTATAAAGTAGACGCTTGGATTGATATTCTTAACTTTCCTAGTAAGGACTGTGTTAATGAGTTTTCTTCTTTGTTTAAACCGGCCTTAATGATTTTGTACCTTTTCGGAAATATCAGGCGAAACATACAATCTTCTTGGTTTACGTCTATCTGTTCAATAGTTATATCCCACAGGGATCATTTCTCCGAGTGAACCAGCGTGATAGTTTGCAACAGACGCCTATATTTGTCTGCTCGCATTAATTGTACACGTATCCTCAAAGAGACTAAAGCTTAGTTTGTTGATAGAATGAGGTACAGTGATAAAGCAGAACGATTTTCTCGTGAATTATCTTCAAATTCTTTGCTTGATTCATCGGGAGTAGCGTTGCCTCACTTTCCACTTAAAATGAGTCTCTATTGACTGACATATATATATATATATATATATATATATATATATATATTGTTGACCATGTTTTCCGTAGTCTCTAAATATGGAATCCAGTGAAGTCAGTCATCTCTTCAATATCAGAGGTTGGCAGTGTAGATTCGGAGAAACTAGAGCTGTTAATTCTTTAAGTCTTCGATATCCGGTTGGAAGTGAAGATATTTTGGGAGAACAAACAAAATGGCTGTCTTTATACACGTTGCATTGAAAATTGTGAGCTCTCTGATTGGTTAACACTTCTATTGGTGAATTATAAAGTGAGTCAGCTAATTTTGGCTAGCTCACTAGTACTTACAGGGTACCCAAAAATTACAACATATATATATATATATATATATATATATATATATATATATATATATATATATATATATATATATATATATATCAAAGTATGAATTGAATAAACATATATATTTTTCTTTTCTCAATAATTTTGTAGTTTTTAAACTTAATAGTGATTAAATTTGGATTTTAAAATTGCCAGTTTTTAATTTTAATATTAAATTTTATCATATAATTTATAATTATTAGTTAGTATAAATTATTTTTAATATTACACGTATTTAAAGATATGAAAAGCTATTATAGCACGATTTCGTTGTCAAGCTTTTGAATCTTTCTATACTAAATTTTTTGATTGGTTATTCTAGCTTTTGTAACAATGTTTCCCCCTAGTGTAGGATCGTTAATTAATCTGAAACTTTTAAAACCATTTATTTTATTTTCAACATCATCACTTGATAAGACACAGAGTGTGTTGAAACAAAATGGCTATTTTTGTAGTGATTTTATAACATACTTATGTTATAATTTTTTATATAAAAAAAAAATATATATATATATATATATATATATATATATATATATATATATATATATATATATATAATCAGGTCATGCAATTTTGGTAATCCGTATCGATAATCTGAAGGTGGATGTAATCCAGGGAGCTCAATGTAAAACCAGACCGAATATTAATTTAATTAAAACAAAACACAAACCTAGGATCCTTTGATTATATTTTATTTCCCCAGCCTAGTTATCTTTCCTGGTTCCCATATCACATTTACAAGCATAAAAATACGGTTTAAAATTTACATATGTTTTTTATACAGGCATTTGAGGGTTAGTTTTTAGTTGATGTAAAGTGATAGAGAAAGGGGGGAGTAGGACGAAGGATATGGTAGAAATTAGAGGAGGAAGGGAGAGATAGGAATATATTTAAATCTATTTTTATTAGGAAGATGCATAAGAATAAGGAAGTGGGGAAAGACCCAGACATTGACGTATTTAAAAAAATCATCTCACAGGAAAAGAGACAAAGAGACAAGGTGGGACAAAAACAGTGGGGAAAGAAGAATATATATAAAATATCCATCATTCGTCGCCAGTCACAAGTCTATCCAAAAAAGGTGAAACAATTTGGCGAGAATGGAGAGAAGAGCAGATGTCAACTCGGGATTTGAGTTTGTTCTTAGACAATTCATGAGGCACCCATTTTCCAAGTTTAGGAATTTTTCCAAGTTGTTGAAGATGACAATGAACAGTTGTATGTTTTAAACTGAGAACCACTGCCAATTCCTCAACTGATAAAGCAGGATTTTCTTCAAGGACTGCTTTAAGAAGCTTTTCATCAAACTCAACTGGACGTCCAGTTCGATCTTCATCTTCAAGGGTGAAATCTCCACCTCTTAATTTTGCAAATCATCTTCTGCAAGTTCTTTCATTCACTCATTACTCTCATAAACTGAGTGAATGTTTCATTATAAAATATTCTTTAAATTTCGTTCATCTTAACAAACAGTTAAAATTCGGACAGAAACTATGAGATGACCTGATATTATATATATATATATATATATATATATATATATATATATATATATATATATATATAGTTAGTTAGTTAGTTAGTTAGTTATTTAGCTTATAAAAAACTAGGTAATCCGTATGGGTAAACCTAAGGATGATATAATCCAGAGAGCTCAATGTAAATCCAGAGCAAATAATTTAAATAAAAACAGACCACTTTAAGGTTCCATGTAATAAATTATTTCACCACAGCCCTTTGAAAAGGCCTGCAGATCATCAGACTTTACTTCCAAGCAAAAAATGAAAAGAAAATTTACAGATTTTTGACGGGCCGTATTAAACATACGTAAATTAACGAAGTGAAGAAGTGAGGGGGGATAGAGATAATACATGAGTGAGTTAGCAGATATTGACACATTTAAACGATTAACTTAACGGAAGTTATATATTGAAATCGAAGGGGTAGAGAAGAAAAAAAGTTTCCTTTCAAGAATATCTATTCACTGCGTTAGACAAAAAATTAGGGGTTTTAGGTATTGAAGGCGTCCAGCCAGTTTAACCACTGAATTGTTAGAACTAAGTCAGAAAAGAGATCAACTGCCAAGCTCTAGTCATATACCGTTACCAATATCTACCCGTATACCCTTGTAACTTCTTCATAATATAGACCAGTGGCAAATCAGTGATGTGAAGCGGAAATTGATTTGAGCTGAGAAGCGAGACCTACGTTGATCTCACGATTCTAGTAAGACAATCTGTTAACAATTACATTAATAGACCTAGCTCTTAAGAAGGGCTTGGTAATTGAGAAAACTCTTCCAATAATTCCATAGTTGTTGACCTTGTATAGTAAGACTCTATGTCACATCTTGTGACAGAGGATATACTTACACCAATCGTCTTTGAGATGTAGCTATGAACTAAAGCCTCACTGCTTCTGTACGCAATGGAAGCATCCCAATTGTGGGCAGCGTCGGGCGAAATCCATATATACTCCCACATGAAACTCAATCAATTATACTTTGAAAATAGGGAATATACAAACATAGAACTGAAAGAAATACGGACGAGAAGAAGGACTATTTTGAATTCAGAACCGAGAAGAAGGTAACGGCAAAACCGCTCTCTTTTCCCCAAACAACCATTGCAATTCCCTGATATCAAAGTAAAGTAAGTTCTGGGAAGCCATGTTCGCAAATTATCAAAAGAATCATAGCATTTTAAGTAAATAAAAAGAACATTTTCTGCATAAGTAAAGTAGGAATGTTGGATGTAGGCCATTATGTCTATCATCGTATATAACAATAATTTCTCTTCTTAAAAATTAATAGAAACATTCACGATTCTTAACCCTAAAAAGAAATAAAACCGATTTTATTATCAGTTTGATATCTGCCGTCTTCTAATACGATATTCGCTTGTGATGGTAATAGTAAGCGTGTTTGCATATAGGTGGCGTCGTAATGCTTTCTGTTAGCCTAACATTAGGAAATCCTCTTATCAAGTAAGACTGACCAGTCTACATGAATAATAAATACATAAATCTCATTGTAATGTACATCGTATATTTTCATGATTTGTTTTCGCGTACATTTTCTTTTGATGGTTTTTCTCTTTGATCAAAACTAATTTGCTTTTGTAAGGTTTAAAAGAATTCAACTTTGCATTCAAATTTCAGATGAAAGTAAAACGATCGATACATTATAAAACATTATGCAAAAAGGAGGGGGAAAATGAATGTGCCCATGATTCATCCTGTTGAACACAAAGTACATCAGTGCAATACGTAATAATAATAATAATAACAACGTAAACAGCATTCGGTAAAATACGTCAAACTGTTTACACTGAGAACAATTTGCTTTTGCCAAATCTTTGAGTTACCTTAATTCAAAGCCTGTAAAAGAATACGAGGAAGTTTTTTTTATTTCTATGAATATTTGCCAATTTCATCCAGCTATATTATCAACCTGCACAATAAAACTTTTCCTATGGTGTTAATCGGCTTATGTACTTACGGAGATAAAACAGTTGAAGCTAAAAAGTTATATGTAAACTTTTAAATATCCGCATTCTTTAAGAAAATACTTTATGCGAAAATATTACTTTTTTGCTTTCATTAGTTAAACAAATATCAATTAGAAATATTTCAGACAAGAAACAATCTGTGAATGATTGTTTACCATAAATTCATCTTTATAACTTGTTTTTTTTTCTTTCCAGAATGTCGGCCATATTTGTTGTCGGATTTTTTCATCTTTCTGAATAGATTTTATAATTAATGAAAACTTATTTCTCTTTTTTTATTCTTCTGATATTGATTACATATAAATACGAGTGTTTTGTTTGGTAAACAACACTTCCGCCATCCTTGACCCCAAAATCTAGATCAGTAAATCGTGAACGCTGAACAATTGCTCTCTCTTAAAGAATACGCTAATAAAAAGAAGAAAATAAAAAAAAAAACAAATACAGTTCATATGACGGAAAATATAAAATAAACCTTGTAAAATTTGTCCTGTTGATAACTATTTTTCATTCACTTAAATATATTTAAAAATTAAATTTAAATGAAGTGGCATAAAACGTTTTAATTTAAATTTATGTATACGAATTAATGGTGTTGGAGAAAAAAGATATTTAATAAAATATATTTTCTCAAGAGTAATCAGTTTAAGTTCAATTTTTGCAGCAGTTTCGTAGATCCGACCAGTAAAGAAGTTCACGTTTAATCATTATTAATAAAAAAAATTTCCCTTAAGTTCTCAAATACAAAAGAATTCATTTTCTTTTTATATTGTTGTTCAAGCTTAACTTATGGAACATCTTTATAGATCAAGGGACATGAGAAAGAACATGATACCACAAGGCAATGTTATACATAAAGCCGTCTATCGTCTTCTGCTTGGCTACCCAATCAAATAACCTAAGACCCCAGCTTCAATCAGATTTCCACCGCCAGAACATAGCTTCCTTATATATTCCCTCTATATATTTTCATATTATGATGAGTTTTAGTAAGTGTAGTGTAAGACTGGCGATAAGGTCTCATCGTTCTACAGTTAAATTCTCTAGATACAAACCTAAGTTCTATTCTAACAATTTTATCTCGCACTTCTTATGGATTTGTCTTCTTGCTTTCCAGTCAACATTGATCTTCAAAAAGTTGAACGCTATGTCAGTCTATCTCCTGTTTTATTAACCCATTAACTGCCAAATTATTTTAATGCGCATTTTTGGCCCAGACAGGTGTCTTAGGAGTTTATTTATTCCTTATGTTTAATTTCAGTAGTTACCATTGTCATTTTTATAGAAACTAGAACATCAAATATATATGTGTATAAAACATCAATAATATTGATTAGAAATAATAAAAAAATAATTTTCAAAACTCATTATTCTTCTACTCGTAAATTGTAAAATTAAGTCTACTTACGGCTGATAATAAAAAAGGCTAAGTGTTATAAAATAAACCCCTGCAAATGCAATTATGTAAGCAATTCAATGTAAATACAAGGAATAAAATGTAGTGAGTTTTTAACAGATTCCCAAATAGAGCTCATGGCAGGTAATGGGTTAATTCCTTTTTTTTCGTCCTGGGTAAGACGATAAACTACATCCGATAGCAAGGTCTCTGATCAGGAGGTTTTGAGGAGCGTGGAACCATCTCTTAATTGTTGGTGTCCACAGGTACACCCTGATCCGGGGAGGTAGCACCTGTTAGGGTCCCAGATATTGGCAAATAGTTACTCCACCACGAAACTGCTGCCAAACACAATGAAAGTAGAAAAATAGGTTTTAATCCCGGCAATACTTTTTGTGAAAAAAATCTTACCAGCAGTACATTTTTGAAAAAGAAAAATATTAACAGCAATTCACTTTTGGAACAAAAATATTGCCAGCAATAAAAATCCTGTCGGCAGTAAATATCCCATTGAGGTTGGAAATGCTGTAAACCAAAACAAAACAAACCTCTTTTTTTATTGTTCTTTCTCCTTAATACAGTTTTCATTTACTTATATACCTTGACACTCACTAAATGAATAGATTTCAGGGGCAGACATTTATTTTATATGGTTGACTTGTGGGTCAAATGGAAACAACAAGGAAAGTTAACATCAGGAATAGGAAGTTGTAATTTCTATGTCACGTAATGAGGAAGGAGGGCTTGGAAAACTCTATACTCACAAGACAGATTGAGGGAAAGAGGGACAGAGCGAAAACATGAAACAGACATGATGAGCTTGAGTAAATAGAGTCGAGGAGAAAGAGAATAGGTGAACATACTCAGTGATGCCATTTGAAACAAAAAATGATTTTGTATACATTGTGTAAGCAGCAAATCATTTTCAAGGCAAATATTATAGACAATCGATATTTTTGTTGCAAGTTTATTGGTTCAAGGAGCATAAATATGTTTTACGAGTTAAATATATTAATGGGAACAGACTTGTGATTCATGAAGCAATACACATGCAACAATAATAACTATATGTATACATACAATATTTCAAATACAACAATAATATATATATATATATATATATATATATATATATATATATATATATATATATATATATATATAAACAATTATATTCTAAGACCTGCATCCTCAAATGTAAATAAAAGTATAAATAAAAAATGAAACATACACTACACTTTGCCTGCGTCATAACACTCAACATTTTTCATTTATTTTATTTTTCTATTATTTTATTCTGATGATGAATAAAGAAATGAAGTTTGAGCAATATTCTTATTGACTAACAAGTATTATTCGTACTTTGGAATAGTTGATCAGTAAAATTAATCGATACAAAATATATGTTGTGTTTAACAATCATAATAATAATTATAATAATAATAATTAAGAAAATGGTGTGTGTGTGTGCGTGCGTGTGTGTATTGATGTAATGGGAAAGAACAGTTATTAATCTAATTTTTTTTTAGTATTTATGCTTTTATTAAAAAAAAAACAGTGCTGGATACAGAAGTAGAGCTTAAAATTTCAATTATTTTTTGAAAAAAATCGATTCCATCGCGATACAGAAATTACTATGTTTCGAAACTGACTCAAGTTATAATTTAATTATTAATTTAATTATTAAACTTTTGAACAAAGTTTCATTATCAAGCGATGTTTAAGTTTAATACTGAAATTAGTCTTTATAAATTGAGTCAGTTTTGAAACATAGTAACTTTTGTGACGCGACGGTATCATATTTAAAAAATAATTATAATATATAAATGTGTGTGTGAGTGTATATATATATATATATATATATATATATATATATATATATATATATATAACAATTTTATTCGTCAGAGTGGAATTAGACCAGAAAACAATCGGATTAAAAAGTTTCCAATAAACGTATAAAGAAAAGGAAATAAAAATTTAAATTGCAGAGATTTTAAATTAAAAAAATATTTATAAAGCAGAAGTAAAGATGCAAATGACCAAACCAAACTTACGTAGTATGTACTGAAAATAGCTTCAAGAAGAGATTGTATAATAACAAGTCATCATTTAAGCTAGAAAGACTTCGGAATTCTACCAGAATAGACACCCATTTGTGGGAATTAAAAAAAAATAACAAAAATCCGATTGTAAACTGCAAAATATAAAATGAAAACTTACAGCAATCATAGTAATATCTGCAATATTTGCCTGGAAGAAAAGTTAACATTTCCTGATAAGAAAAATACTTCTGAATGAGAGATAAGAAATAATGTCACCATGCATTCACAAAAAAGTAGCATTTGAGTACGTACGAACAAGTTTGAAAATATTTACATTTCATGTAACCCCCGATACAATTTTTCTTCTCCGCATAGAGGGTACGATGGGTAATTGTTGCTATGTTATATTTTTAATTTAGCTCATGATCCTTCTTTGTTTTCTGTTTAATTTTGTCGACTTCACAGTATAGTAGGGTTTGTTAAATAGCGTCTGTGCTAAAAAGATCACCGTGACACAATTCATTCCTCCAAAAATTTGGAAAACGCCATGCTGCACCGCTTGGCATTCCCGCCGGAAGTTCAAGTACGAACATTTCAGCAGAAGATGCGGGAAAAGTTGAATGAGTCTAATGGTGATTATAAAGGCAGGGCAGGGCAGCTCGAAAAACTTTGATAAGAAAATTCAAGAATTTGTTGGTGAGTGCCACAGGTTCAACACGAAGGCCTACATCAAGTGCCTTGAGAGGGTAAAGCTGCCCTGGTTTATGATTCTGGCAATAGGACACTGCACTATGACACAGCAGCAGTTAGCTGTGTGTCATAGTGCATAGTTGTCTGTTAGACAATTTCTGCGATTACACCATTCCTTACATCTGGTCACCTAATTCCACAGAATGCATCCCCCCTTGATTATTACGTGTGGAGCGCAGATGAGTGATAGACCAATAAAACTCCTTGTAACATCAAAGATGAAATGAAGGCAAGGATTATGGCAGCATTCACCAAATTAAACAAGCAGACAGTCCGGAAATGTTACGGGAGAATTCGAAATCGTCTGGAGATCCTGGTTGAATCCAATGTCGATTTTACTGAATTTATTTAATCTTGAGTATTTCAAGGCATCTGTGTAATGTCGGTAAATATGTCTATCAAAATGAGTTGTCAGTGTTACTTTCATTTTTGCATAATTCAAACCATAATTTATATATATATATATATATATATATATATGCCAGTGGGATAAATTATGTTTAACCTAAGAATATTTTTCCACTTATACCATTATTAATTTTTCTGTTTACACATACAGTCTAGCTGAAAATAAATTACACACACCCACAAACACACTCACACAACACACACACACACACACACACACACACACACACACACACACATATATATATATATATATATATATATATATATATATATATTATATGTAAAATATGTATATAAGTATGCATACGTATAAATTTTATAGATATTTTATATATGTAGGGTGTGCTTATTGGAAAGCGCTCAGTATCAGTGATAGTGCTAAAATATTTAATCAAATGGATATGTTTCGATGCTTATGCGTTTGTCTGTGGATCGCATAAGCGTTAAACCGACGGTCATGAACTTATATACATTCAACAGTATATATATATATATATATATATATATATATATATATATATAATTTTTGTCTGGCTTTCCACTTAAAAGGAGTCTCTATTGACTGATATACACACATTCATATATATATATATATATATATATATATTTATATATATATATATATATATATATATATATATATATATATATATATATATATATATACTACATGAAAAACATTTTTTAGGTATCCTACCTTTCTTTGAAGAAAACTTCTTTTTTTTTGACAAAGAATAAGCGCGGACAGAACTATAAAGACAATGTCATACACCATTATCAAATTTTATTTTCATAAATAAACTGCCGCCTGCCTTAATTACTGCTTTACACATTCTTGTCATTCTTCCCAAGAGTTTTGGAAAAAATATACATCGTAGACATTCCCAAGCATTCTTCACTCTATGAAAAAGCCAGCTATCACTTATGTTCGATTTATTCTATAATAATACAATGAGTGAGAGATCAGGAGACTGAGGCGGCCCAATAAATTTGAAAAAAAATTCTTCCTTTTTTTGCTTGGGGTTATTATCAAATAATTTAAAAGAGTGTTTTGAATCGCTGTCAAGTTGAAAGATGGATATTTTCTATTTAACTCCTCAATTCCCTCCTCTGATTTCTCGATTCCCGGTTACCTTCCTCTCTTTAGAAAGGATGCTAAAATCCATGCTCATGACTTGAGAGGGTGTCCCCGAAACCATCACTAGGGAACTATCTCTTGAATATCTGTACCATTCATATATGCGTCCCCGTGTATTTCTCCTCAATTCTGTAAGATTTCTCTACCATTTTCCTTCCTCCCAAGACTGTGGAGTTCACTATAGCTTTTTTGACAATATAGACAAGGCTATCTCTCTATATTTGTTTGCACACATATTCGTGTTCAGTGACTTTAACGCCCATCATAACATGTGGCTTAAACACACTGTAACTGACTCTGCTTAACTTTTCAATCACTCAGTCCCTCACACAAGTGGGTGACTTTCCTACACGTTTCTCCAGTAACCATGACGGTAAGGCTTTCCTTCTCGAGCTATATTTTACCTCCATCACCGACTCAGGTCGTGCGACGCAGATCTGCCCTCTTGGCAACTCAGATCGTGCCGTAGTTTCGGTTAACATATACTTCTACTCCTCCCCCAACAAAGAACCTCCAACCAACAACATATCTTTCTGTTATCAACGGGTAGACTGGGACTCGTTACAGGATTTTCTTCTTGATGTCCCCTGGAATATGGTTTTAAGCACCCTTTTTCAAAAATTTGCGTCTGAGGTTTCCTCTTGTTTAAAAGCTGGCATCGAGGTTTACTTCCCCTCAAGAAAATATAAATTTAATTTGCGTTCATCTCCCTGGTTCTCAGCTTCCATTGCCCATAGGAATGACGTCTTCCGTCTGTACCGAAGCGAAATGTCTGATTGCAATAGACGTCTTTTTGTCTCCGCCCGTAATGAGTTAAAGCCTATCCTCAATAAAACAAAGCTACTATTTGCACGGGATCATCTCCCACTTGTAGGGAACTCTCCCTTGAAATTCCTAACGATTCATATATGTCTCCATCTCTCTCTCCTCAATTCTGTAAGATATCTCTTCTTTCTTTCCTGTTCTCCTTCTTCCCGAGACTGCAATGTTCTTGATGGCATTTCTGACAATATAAACAAGGCTATCTCCCGATATTTGTTTGCACACATATTCATGTTCGGTGCCCACCATAACATGTGGCTTGAACAATCTTTAACTGACCCTGCTGGCATAAAAGCCCTTAACCTTTCAATTACTCAATCCCTCACACAACTGGTTGACACCCGTAAACGTTTCCCCAGTAGCCATGACGGTAATGCTGCCCTTGTTCTATGTTTTACCTCCATCGACGACTCTTTTCATGCCACGCAATTCTGCCCTCTTAGCAACTATACCGTAGTGTCGGTTAACATCTCCTTCTACTCCTCATCAGTTGTCTCTGTTTCCAAGAAATCCGGAGACCTTTCTGACCCATCAAAGTAACGTCCTATCAGTCTCCTACCACTCTTCGGCAAAATCTACGAGGTTTTAATCAACACCGAAGTGGTTAATCACCTAACATCTCATGATAAACAATCCTGATAAATACCCGACAAACAATATGGTTTCCGATTTGCTAAGTCTCTCGCTCACATGTTCGCGGCCATTACAGAATTTGTATACAAAGCACTTGACGATAAGGGAGATGGTTGAGCTGTGAATCTTGGTATCTCTAAAGAGTTCGATAGGGTTTGGCATGCCGGATTTCTTCGTAAGCTTAAGGAATATGGCGTTACAAGGTCATTATTTGACTTAATACAATCATTCCTATCAAACCGTGAAATGAAGATCGTCCTAAACAGTTTCTCCCCCAGTTCCTTTCATACGAACACCGGTCTCCCCCAAGGCACTATCCTGGGTCCTACACTGTTTCTGATCTTCATCAAGGATTTTCCTGCTGTCATCAGTTTCCAAGTAGGCATCAACACAGACAACACTACTATTTAATTCTGCCTCAACAGTAACTCCAACATCGCTGTCAAAAGTAACATGCTCGTTGGTCGTGAAAAGGACCTCCGATCTGTGGTTGACTGGTCAAGAAATGGCTTTTACATTTCAATGCCTTCAAAACTAAATTGTTCTCATGTATCCACCATAGAGAATTCAACCTGGCTCCTATCAGAATGGCTGGTGCCCAACTCCAGGACAGCCCCTCCCTGTACTTGCGTGGTCTCACGCTTTCCACTGACCTGAGATAAAACAAATACATTGAATCGATAGCTTCATCATTTTCCTAAAGACAGTAAACTCAGTAATTTTAGATTTAAAAATACTTTAAAATTAAGTTACAGTTGTACTGAAAGTTTAGAAATGAATATTAATATTAATTTTTAAATTTAAAAATACTTTAAAATTAAGTTACATTTATACTGAATGCTTAAAAATGAATATTAATATTAATATTATGCTAATATCTTGAGTAAATACTTAGGCCAAAATCTAAGCAATTTAGACAGTATAATAAAAAGAGATGAAGATAAGCAGAAGTATGTAACTGCGGAAATCATCAAAACTGTCTTCTTAATAATAAATGTCGCACTGAATCATTAGTGTACGAATGCAATATTTCATCTATTGAGGATCCAAACAAGGTAAAAGTCTACATTGGATGCACAAGACATGAATTCAAATAACGTTTTAACCATCAAAGTTCTTTTAGAATAAATAAATGCCGAAATCAAACGTCCCTATCTAAATATTTCTGGCACTTAAAAGAAACCAATAAAACACCTACTGTGAAATGGAAATTAATAAAAATGCTACAATATGTAGGTCATTAAATTACCCATGTCATTTGTGCATATATGAGAAATTATACATTACTAGGCTTATAAAAAATTAAAAAAATTACTTAAAGAAATTAAATAGATATTCTTTGCCGATATTTTCAACAATTTTCCTTAAATAATGTATAAAAAAGAAAGAAACTGAAAAATGAAACAAAAATATTTATAGTTGATATTTTTATATTGATTTTTAAATAGTAAAGTAATTCTAATACATTTATTTGTTTTAAAGGAAGTATAGTCTATTAGTAATTAGAACTAGGAATAATATTTTAAAATTATATTTTAATACGACGTACTCATATTCAAACAACCCATCACGATTTTAACGGCAAAACAAAAGTGCCGAAAAAATTTGTGTCATTGAAAAAAAAAAACAGACGACATGCGAAAAACGGATTCCGTCATTAGTTGAAAAGGCAATCCTACCCTACTTTGACTTAACCTCATTTCGAAGGTAACTCATATTTTGATACACCAGTTGTCAGTGAAAATGAATACCCTACCACTCCTTTTCAAAATGATAGAATTTCTCACGTATCCTTAGAAATTAATATTAAGATTGTAATTGCTTATCAAACTCATTAAATTTCAAAATAAGTTATTCAGAAATTCGCTTGAAAATAAAACAGTACTAGGGAGTTTAATTTAATTCTATAATTGAATTTGAAGGTTTATTTTCTTTTTTTGAAATATGGTAATTCCTGTGTAGCGATGGAACTATATTTTAAATTATTAAATTTATATATATATATATATATATATATATATATAGATATATATATAGAGAGAGATAGATAGAGAGATAGATAGATAGATAAATAAATAAATAGATAGCAACCAACCTTTTTTAACATCATTCATTAAATATGTCATACAAAGAAAAACTAATTATTTTTTTTATTTAGTCTTCCAGCGTTTTAAAGTTTTACTGTTTGCTGGTAGTGAAGAGTCTAACTATTTTCCGTAATGGTCATTTTCCCAAGCGCTTTCGGTCACTTCTTTATCCATTTTCAAGGGTGGTTTGTTTTTTGTGCTCTTAGTATTATTCACGTTTTCACTGTTTAAGTTATTATTTTATATTATGCGTTTTTAGGTGGTTGTGTGTGTGTGTGGTTTGACGGAATGAGAGGAATGCAGAAATATCAGTGTACTATTAAATATGCCGGGAGGCATGGTGGAATAATGGATAGCTGCACAGATTAGGGAATCGTAGTGCCAAGTTCGAATTCCAGTCGGATCTATTACATTCACTTATGTGCTAATACCCTTGGAAAGGTATGAATCCTATTCTTCTACCCTATAGCTATGGGTAAGTAACAGGACAAACTGTGTTCTATAGCTTTTGTTGGCAACCGGTCGAGGAGAAGGAAAACTCCAAAGAGGAATCGGCTCCCTCAGGCTATCTTACCCAAGAAACACCACATTGAACGACTGTTTACTGGGAACAGAAACTGACATAAAGATGACCTTAGGGGAAAGTAGCGGGCTATATTTCATAAAATTACTTTCGCGCCTCTCGAATTCTTAAGAGAGAATGCACAAAGAACTGTGCAATCAAAGTAATCTCAGATCCGCCTGCCAATTTATTTTATTAATGAACCACTACGTCTACAGTTCATTGATTAAGGCTAAAATAGTGGATTTATCAAGACAAAAAAATTGATTTTTGGCCTGTAAATTGTCTCATTCTAATGTGGCACGTCGTTACATTTTTATATATTGCTCTAAGATGTCTAGTATGAAACAATATAAAAAATATATATATACCAGTATTGGTTGTTTTCATATTGCAGTAATTTTCGATTAATATTTCGATAAATCGCACCGTTGATATATATTTATGTAGCTTTTAAAATGACGACACCTAAACAAGATTTTATATTAATTCAGGTAATAAAAAACAAGAGAAGCATCGATCCGCGGAAAGATATATAAATCAATGTCAACAAACGAGAAACATTATATACATATACGAACTATTTTTTTCAATGTAACTATTCACTCTTTAGTCATCATAAAATTTTCTATCATCAGCACGCAAATATTGTTTAAGACACTTACTAAGATTTTTAAGTAGCGAGAATATATAGTTTTCGACTATACAGATATGATCAGACTGACGCAAATAGATAAATAGATATGAGCAGATTGGCATAGATAGATAGATAGATAGATAGATAGATAGATAGATAGATAGATAGATAGATAGATAGATAGATGTGAAATACTGGGATAGATAGATAGATATGAACAGAATAAGACAGATATATGAAGAGAATGAGATAGATAGATAGATAGATAGATAGATAGATAGATAGATAGATAGATAGATATGAATAGACTGACATAGATAGATATGAATAGACTGACATAGATAGATAGATAGATAGATAGATAGATAGATAGATAGATAGATAGATAGAAATAAAATAATGGTTCATATTCAAAAACGATTTCCTGGCAGGAAGTTTTTTTGAATATGACCATTATTTTATCTCATTCATGTAATTACTATCGATATACATTGATTTCTATATCATATCATTATCTATCAAATTAAAAAATAAAAGAATTTAAATCTTAACAAATATGTATCTAATTAAAAGAAATTTAAAGAATTTAAATCTGTTCGCAAATAAATTGAATATTTATCGCAACCCTGATCTGCTAAACTCCAAATCAGGAGAAAAAAACTTATTTCAATTTATTTACTATTCATTATATATTTCTTAAGTATTGGTCAGTTTATAAAAGAAAAGAGAATGCTTGCCGTAAAAGCGTTATCCTCTAATAAGACACACGTCGTTATCTTTTTCATTTATGCGAAATATATATATATATATATATATATATATATATATATATCCAGTGTTTCTTTTAATGTTATTTAAAATCTAAGAAACACATTTGTAACTGAGATTTCACGGTAAAATCGATTATGCAATTTAATAACCGATCGTAATGCAATTAAAAAAATATATATATATATATATATATATATATATATATATATATATATATATATATATATATATATATATATATATATATATATATACGTTTATGGAGGAAAGATGTATAAGAAAGTGGGAAAAAAATTGTCCCTTAAGACGTAAACATAGCTAGTCTGATGAAGTCCTAAGGGACGAAACGCGTCACATGAATTTTTTTTTCCATTTTGTCATATATTTCTCCTCCAAAGCTGTTACTTATATATATATATATATATATATATATATATATATATATATATATATATATATATATATATATATATATATATATATTGCTGCACTTATCGTTCGAGTAATTCCTTCCGGCTCCATATCTATATACTGTCCTCTGATTACATTTTTTTCTTCTTCTTAGTGATTCTGTTACTAATTCTTCTACACTCAGTAACCGTTTGTGTCTTAGTGGTTTTTACTGCCTTTCATTGGGTTAATCCGATTAGAAAACAATGGATTTTGATTGATTAATCTGGCATATTTTTTATTGCTTTACATATATTTAGTGGATGTCCGTATTTGACTAGTTGGCCCGTTTTTTTAATCAGTATTTTATTTCTTACATATATATATATATATATATATATATATATATATATATATATATGTGTGTGTGTGTGTGTGTGTGTGTGTGTGTGTGTGTGTGTGTGTGTGCATGCGAACTTTATTTGGCAGCGCATGTCATTCGTTTGAAGAAACACAGTACCCAAGCAAATATTCTACATCGCGGCTCTATACGTCTCTCGACCCTTATGCAGTCGAAGACAACGCTTTCAGGCCTGTTTTAAATACTATTTTGCCGTCTGCCATTCAGAAGCTCTTGAAACGCTGCTTGTGGTTGAAGTAGATGGAGTTAAACAATGAAGTCACTCAGATCTTCTGAGAACAGCCAATGAGTTAGGCAAATATCAAGCGTGGATCTAGGAAAGGGGGCATCGCTGATCTAACAATCAATTTACATTTGTCGAATGTGAATGAGTATATCATTCCAACATAAGGTCGATTTAGACACAAGTGCTATATTGGCAGACCTTTGATTAATTACTATAAGTAATGCGCTAGTAATAACTTAGCAGGCGGGTGTGTAAGAAAACCTGCAGAAACCTTCACATACAATTCAATAGAAAGCTGAATTGAATTGGCAAAAGAGGCCAGGCTCTGAACAGAAGATATTAGTTAGCCACACCTACAATAAGTTCTATAAATCATTTTCTGTCTTTGTCGTTCCCATGAGAAACGGTAGAGCATAGTAACAAGAGTCAGGTACTTACTGGAGCGGTACAGAGAAACAACCATTTTATCTGCATCCTTACTAATGGATCGTATGTCCAAGTTTGACACCTTCCACGGGATTGGGAAGGATTTCTCCTTTCAGTAGCCCTTAAATACTATTGCTAATATTAAGTATAATTGCAGGTTGAAATTTTTAAGTCTGGGACTGTGGATGTCTTAGAATCAAGACTTTTGATAAGTCGAGAGACGTCTCGTCTCGTCTCGTAATAATAATATTACTGTGATTGACCTCAGTGAGACGTGGACACTTGGGCAGTTGATGAGTAAGGGATAAAGATAGAGCTTATGAGGTCGAGAAAGATATGACCCCGGTGACATTTATAATTGTGACTAGAGCTGCTTTACTTCTGTTAATGGTTTGCTTGGTGATCCTCCATTATTCACGGAATGCAATTTGTTTCTTTTCAACTTTGACCTGGGCTGCTTGCGCGTAGCTGCATTTGACGTTTTCTAGAACTATTTTGCAGCGATTGCATCCAGTTTTAGATTTGAGGCCAATGAGCCAAACTACATTGCACCTTGCGATAGATATTAACTTAGTGGTTTCGGTAATTTATACCTGCAGTGCATTCAGTGGTGAACCAGAGTTGTCTAGTTAGTCTTGCTGGATATTGTGGAGGAAGGTTTATAAAATTATCCATTCCAGAAGGTATCCAATCATTGCCAAGGGCATCAGTTTTAGAGGCAGCATTCTTGAAGAAGTTTGGAAGTAAAGCTACCAATATGCGTAACTGATACCGTCCGAGTCTTCCTTCGCACAGCGAAAGATCCTTCTATCGAACGGTACATCAGGGGAGGCTTTAGGTTTTGAATCAATCTACACACTGATGAGGGAATGGTCTTACGTGCCTAGTGCATGTAAATCTTTTGCTAAGCATTAATCAGTGAAGAATTTAAGAAGAGGTCGAGGATTTTTGCCTGATGTCCCGTTGCGTCCAGAATACACGTAGGTTCTCCGATGATCTGGGTTAGTTCATAGGTGATGGAGACGTCGTTGCAATATCTGCCTTCAATATTGGTTTTCTTGGAGTAGGACTAGCCACACTTTAAGGTGGATATTGATATCACCGCTGATATGAAAGCTGACAGAAGGAAAGAGATGAAGGATATTATAAATCTTCTCAGACATAAGGTCGACATTTACCGTCCTTTCGATTTGAGGGCGATAGAGAGCAAAGACGAATGTGTTATTAGTAATATGTGCCACACGAATGCACATGCAACGGGAGATCAGCTTCCTCGTTCTTTCCTTCCCTGTCCACGTGAAACTAGTCCTTGATATAGACTCCGAGTCCCAGGTAGTGAAGATTTATGTGGCCGTGTTAAGCTATAAGAGGTGAGTAACATGGGACTGAGAACTCTCTAAGTGTGCTTGAAGCGTTGATACGGGTTTCAGAAAGTAACAGGAAATCGGGTTTGGACAGAAGATAATGATGTTCCAGTTCTGGAAAGTTGGAACTTAGACCCCTCACGTTAATGTAGGATATGGGGATCTAATTTTTTTTATTTATTATTTTTATTTTTTTGATTTTGCAATTTTTGTTCATTTGCGCTTTGATTGGATTCATGTGTGTATTGGTTGCTGTTTGACTAGTAGACAGAGCGAGACACAGCTGCAAGAGGTGGTATTATTCACCTGCTGATGGGATTGCCGCCTTCGGGGTTACTCGAATCTTCTGGCCCCTGACTATCAGGCGGATAACGACAAAACCCAGAAAACGTCTACATCCGGCACGTTTAAAGAAGGGACAAATAACTAAGGGAAGAGGATACTTGCGTGATGCTCCGAGTGGAGATGTCGCTTCTGTCCAGAAATCGAGGCAACAGAAGTCATCTTTGGGTCAGAAACATTGTACCTGACCGAGAGGAAAAGGCATCGAGACAAAAACTCTCATTGACTGTAGAGGTCAAGTTATCTATTCAAGAGAAAATAAATTTAGGCTTACAAAGGACGAGCATTATGAATTGAAAGGAGGTTTATGGACAGGGGAGTGTGTAACAGCTATAAAGTTTAAAATTTTTAACTTAGTATAAGTCCCAATATCCACTTTTTTGGATAATGGACCTACCCCATCGTTCCGTTAACCACCCAGGAAAGAACTTCCATTAAATGTATGGGCCTCGGGAAGAAGCAATGCATGTGCAGTTAAATTATGCAGACGTTTGCAGGCGCATCTACACACATATATATATATATATATATATATATATATATATATATATATATATATGTATATATACAAACAGACACACAGATATATATATATATATATATATATATATATATATATATATATATATATATATATAAAGGGTGCGAGTGCTATTTGAGGAAATTTTTTAGTATGTTAAATAAACAGCAATATCTTAGCAAACAACTTCTTTATCTAATTATTCTATGAAACTACCTTTGACTTCAGTAACTGCCTCTATTCGGGCTCGAAACCGTCCACAAGCTGCAATTAAGTGGTCCCTATCCATTTTGGACATCACCTTGACAATGGCGGCCTTCAGTGATGTTATGGTACTATGGGGATGTCGATTAGTCTCCCATTCAAAGACGCTCCACGCGTAATAGTCTATAGGATTTAAATTTAACAAGTTAGGGGGTCACATTTTGGGGTCACATGATCGTAAAAATTCTCTGATAACCAACCCTGGGTTGCAATGGCTTTGTGAGGAGGTGCAGAGTCTTGTTGAAAGAAATATGGCCTTTCATAGCGTACTTTATTTATTCAGGGCTTCACAACCGTTTTAAAAACATTAATGTATCCAGCAGCATTGACCCTAAGACCCTGTGGGATAATGTAAATTGGCATGACATGACCTTCACTCCTCACAACACCTAAAACCATCACAGTAGCCGGATATTTGGTGTGCATCACCCTGGTTACTTCAGAAGCAGATGCGCATAGCTACCTGTCATTCTGTCTGTTTCTTTTCTGATCTTGGTCAAAGTTTTTTTCGACTAACAAACAAAAGTGCTCAATTCAACCTACGGTTTTATTGAGCTCTTTTGTTTGTTAGTTGTTGACTTGTATCGGGGTTTTTTCTTTGGGCTTCAAACCTGTATCTGTGCGATTTTTTTTTCGATAGACTTTCATGTTTCTAGCTCTTTCCTTTTTTAAAACCTTTTTCCCTCGACATTGATTTGATTATTGGCAAATCAAAAATTCGAGGGTTTTTCGAAACGAGTATAGTTATCCATATTTGTATTTATAAAGCTCTAGGTTACTCTATCGAGCACTGTTTTAAATCAACTAATATGGAACGTGTAAACATGGGTTATTCACTCAAAAACATACCTATACCTGACCGTCACTCATACGAGGTATGTTTGCTAAGAAAAATAGAAAAGTTTATAGTAAATATGAGGTGGAGAGCATATTTTCGTCTAAATAATAAACCTAATAGCAAAACCAACGAGAGCTGTGGATTTAAAACTAATGCCCATTCCCCCGTATGTTAAGGAACTCAATAAATTCGAATCGGAATTAATCGGCATCATTAAAAAATTAAAATATAGAAAAATAAGAAATATTAACGTGCAACAGCAAATTACTAAAAACATAAAAAAAAATAAAGGAAGATAAGAATATCTACATAAAAGCCGATAATTCAAAATTCTTATATAAAATGAGCCCCAATAAATACAAAAAAATATTACATAAAGAAGTAATAAAACATTATATAAAAGCCCCAAATGACATAGAGACTAAAATTAACAAAGAGACTAGTATCTTAATTAATAAATTTGAATTAGGTAATCGGGTTAAGAAAATAAACTTAAATATTTGCTTTATCACCATAAAATATCATAAAAGTAATTCCATTAATAACCCTGAATATAGACTCATAAACCCTACCAAAACAGAATTAGGTAGGATAAGTAAAATAATTCTGCAGGATATATGTAAATCCCTGAGGACTTTCCTTAATATTAATGAATGGCAATCGACTAAGGGTTGTATTAAGTGGTTTGAAAATTACAACACAAATGAGAAGTGCTCATTCATTAGATATGATATTAAGGAATATCACCCGTCTATCTCAGAGAAAACCCTTAATGAATCCCTCAGTTTAGCTAAAGAATACATCCAAATTCCGGATGATAAAATAAACCCGATTAGACATTGCAGAAAAACATTACTATTCCACAATAATGCAATATGGATAAAAAAAGATAATGTTTTCGGTTTTGACAACCCTATGGGAACATATGATGAAGCAGAGGTGTGCGAGGTAGTAGGGTGCCAGCTGCTCTATAGGGTTAATGACTATATAGATTTTAATAAACATGGGTTATACCGCGACGACGGTTTAATTATAGTGGATAAGAGTAACCCTCAAAAATGTGACACTATCCGTAAAAAACTACACTGTTTTTTTAGAAAATTCGGATTTAATCTCGAAATAGAAACTAAACTGAAATTTACTAACTATTTAGACATGACGTTGAATTTAGAAAATGGTACTATATCCCCGTATAAAAAAGAGAACCAGGACCCCCAATATTTAACCGTAAAATCAAATCACCCAGATCATAAGGCATATTCCAAAAAACATTAGTTATAGACTTTCAACTAATTCCTCTAATAAAGGCATTCTTGAGGCCAATAAAACAATTTATGAGGAAGCCCTATCTAAGAGTGGATATAAAAATAAATTGGAATATATTGACATAAATAGTTATAACAGAACTCAGAACAAACGTAACAATAGGCAGAGAAATATTTTGTGGTTTAACCCTCCTTTTAATTTAGCGGTAAAAACAAAAATTGGCAAAATATCTTTTTACTTATTAGAGTAACATTTCCCAAAAGAAAAACTGAGTTACATAAAATATTCAATACAAATAATGTAAAACTTAGTTATTGTTGCATGCTTAATTTAGGGACCTTAATTAGTGGATTGAATAAGAAAAAAAACTAGAGATAATCCCCGCAGTAGCCCTCCTACTTGTAATTGTAGAAACAAAAATATCTGCCCATTACAGGGAAAATGTTAGCAAGAATGCGTGGTTTACCAGGTGAAAATTTATAAGGATATGGAGGATACTAAACCTAAAATATACATAGGTGCTACTCAGGATAATTTTTTTTTAAAATACTATAATCACACGTGTAGTTTTAAAAACGAAAAAACTAAACATAGTACCACGCTATCCCCCTATGTATGGAAAACCATACAAGAAAACGATAAAGACCCCATCCTTAAATAGGGAAATATTAAAAAAATGCCCCAAATATAAAGCAGGCCAAAAAATTTGTAAGTTATGTACAGAGGTGAAACTAGCCATAGCTTTATATAATCAACCTAACCAGCTATTAAACTCCAAAAACGAAATTCTTAACATATGTAGGCATAAAAAATCTTGGTTACTAAATTAAGACGAATTTCCCTGTTTATTTGTCATTCCACCTTAATGTTCGTATTTTAATATCCCCTCCACTTTTAGTTGAATAAATCTTTAAAGAAGGTGTTTTTTTGTTCTTCTTTCTTTGGTCATGTGCTATAATCTTGACTATAAATAAGCGTTTCCCTTTGCCTCTTTAGCCGGCTTTCCCTGACCATCCTCTTAGGTGAAACCTGGGTAGGTTTGTCTGGATCACTAAGATTATCTATCTATCTATCTATCTATATATATATATATATATATATATATATATATTATTCCAGGATCATTTTCCAATTTATTCAAGATCATTTTTAACTCTAATATTCTATCCTTTAGTAATACGTTACCTCACACTTTTCAAGTAAAATTTCATTTTCAAGTATTTTTTTTCACTGCTCTCACGTGGAAGACGTTTTATGGATTAAGTTGGATTATTTTTAATCGAGTTCTAAGCTGCAATGATGATCCCCTATATGTTTGTGACCTCCTGCTCCAGGTTTCATCTATGCTGTCCTGTAATGGAGTTTGAAGATAGAAACCAGGGTATGAATGTCGGGTACCATTACTGAAGGCCTGAAGGATTTTATCCTCCCAGCATGGGAAGACAGTGGGGCTGACACAAAACAATTTTAAACTGTTATCTTTCTAGCTTTAACTCAAAGGCTTTCCAGTGATTCTTACATCACATTGTATCTAGATGTCAAAATGTCTTATCTGAAAGATTGGAAAAAAGAAATTTAATTAGTTTAGCGAATTTTGTAGATATTAAACATTTTGCAGGATGAATACTGTAATGCGGTTTGGAGAATTTTGCTGTTACACTCGGTATATGAAAAGATTGAGCATTCACTGCGAGTGAAGAAGCTTAGCTTCCTCACTAAGTACGGGTTGACCCAAATACAGGGGAACTTTTTAACAATCCAATAAAACCAAGAGTGATGGATGAAACATATTTTATTCATAGTAATTGAAACTTTACAATATGCCATTTAAGAAACAATGATGGAGTTTTCATTTCTTTTTAAATTACGTCCTGTACATGTTGTCCTCCTGTACGAACGCATTCTTGAAATCTGCTGTTGAGATTCCTCATTAACTGCTGCAACATCTCACCTGGGATACTGTGAATTTCATCTTTACTTCTAAATGGTGAAATGTTTACTTGCTCAAGGTCACTGTCTCGCAGTGTTGCCATTTGCTCATGTTTGGCAATATGCACTTCAAAAATTCCCGTTTTTTGGGGTCACCCTGTATTTGCAATTAAAATTAATGGGTCCTCCTTTGCCGCATAGAAGAAATTGCTGGCGGTGCTTTTTTTTTTTCGTTTTTGTTATGGTCATATTTTTTATGTAGCAGGAAAGAAATGTTTGGAGGGTCGTTTGGGGATCTTGTGGCACACAGCGCACCAACTCTCTGTATTCGGCTCTTCAAAAAGTGTGTGTGATTCATAGCCTTCATCACTATAATCAAATCATTTGCGCAGGTATCTTGCTATCGGTTACCAAGGAACTGAGTTACTTCACCCTCAGACATTGCAAAACGACGGGAGAGTCCAGTACACATACACATACACACATAAATATGTGTCTGTGTATGTGTGTGTGTGTGTGTGTGTGTGTGTGTGTGTGTGTATTGTGTGTAAAATAATGAGCCGGAGGGAATCTTTTTAATGAATAACAGACGATGACACAAAATAGTTTGAGGAAGGAAAATGTAATGTGGTCTCTGAGGACAATTGGGCAACGTCGATCTTATTACACTCCCCAATAATAATAATAATATATATATATATATATATATATATATATATATATATATATATAAGTTGCTGTCTTTTTCTGAATAAGATAACAACAGACATAAATTAAGGAAAAAAGTCGCATTTATTTACGAAACTTTGTTCCTCCGGACAAATCGAGCGTTGAACTGGATGAGAATTTCCGAGCAAAACATTAAATTTTATCAGCTGAGGAAGTCAAGACCTCAAATTGATTGAATAATGGAGGTTTTGTGGATTTGCTCTTCTTCAGTAGGCTCTTGCACACACGCCAATAATCTCTGGAACCGAATTTGCGAGATGCAATACGTTGTTTCATTCTTTTAGCAACTTGTGACTTTGCTTCATTGAGGATATGCTTGCACTCATTACGGGCTGAGACAAAGGGACGTCTGTTGCAATCTGACATATCGCTACGGTACTGGCGAAAGAAGGGATTCCTATGGACAATGAAAGCTGAGAATCAAGGGGATGAGGGCGATTTATCGTTATATTTTCTTGCGGGTATGCAAGCTTCCATTCCAGCTTTTACCCCGAGGAGACCTCGGAAGCGCATTTTTGATCCGGGATATTAAAGACAACCTTCCAGGGCACACCGCGAAGGAAATCAGGGAACGGATCCCAGTCTGCACGTTGATAACAGAAAGATATTTTGGTGGTACGAGGTTCTTTGCTGGGGCAGAGGTAGAAGGAGATGTTAACACACACTACAACGTAATCAGAGTTGCCAAGAGGGCAGATCTGCGTGTCACGACAAGAGTCGGCTATGGAAGTGAAACAGAGATCGTGAAGGGAAGCCTTACCGTCCTGGTTATTAGGGAAACGAGTAGGAAAGTCAACCATTTTTGTGAGGGATTGAGTAATTGAAAAGTTAAGGGGCTGTATGCCAGCAAGGTCAGTTATAGAGTTTTAAGCCACTTGGTATGATGGGCGTTAAAGTCACCCAACGCGAATATATGTGCAAACGGATGACGGGAGATAACCTTGTCTATATTGTTGGAAAGGCTATCGAGTATACCACAGTCTTGGAGGTGGTGGAGAGGGATAGAGGAAGAAGATATAGCTTACAGCATTGAGGAGAGATCCATATAAACAGATCTCCAGTAACTCGTATCTAATGCTCAAATGTCCTCCGCTTACTTCTATATACTCTTGTATCCGTCGGATCATTGATTGGTGGACACTTTCAAATATTTTCACGCTGTATCGAATTGCTTTGCAAGCCTCTTTGCCTACTTGATGAAGCGTATCTGTATTATTAATGCCTGCTGTACAAACCAATTATTTTTGGTGATCTCCCCAGTTAAAAATTCAAAGAACTTCAGATTGGGGAAACGTGAAGGTCATCGAACCGGTTCTCCTCCACCTATCCATCTTTCATGGTAGATATCAGCTAGTGCATCGCGAAGGATGTGACTAAACTGTGTTGGAGTCCCATTATGCATTATATATTAGTCTTCGTGTTAGCAGGGATACATCCTCTAGCAGGTGTGGAAGTGTCTTCAAAATAAAATCCCTGAAGACAGCTCCTGTAAGACGTGCTGGGCGAAAATATAGACCTACTAGACAGCCACCTACAATTCCAGCAGACACCTTAATCATAAACTGATGCTGATATCTAGCTTGTATTGTACCATGAGGAATCCAATCTATCTATAAATGTTGGTAGTGTAAATTTGTTATTGCATCTCTTCCAAATTCTGCCACATCCATAAAATACAGGAGAGACAAAGAACGGATCGGCCGTTTTTGCAATAAACAATCAACAAATGTTCTCCCGTAATCGGGGAGATTAAAGACCACCTTCCAGTGGTCAGAAGGCGAAAAACCCTGCACACTTTACAAATGAACGCTTGAGCTGCTCTTGAAGTACCCTCCATGCGGTACTATGAGATATACGCGATGCTTGGCCACTTGACGTGTGCTGGTATCAGCCTGCAGAATGTGCTCGTTGTGATCAAGTGTACGAGATGATTTCGGTCTTCTTCGATCCTTAGTTTATAGTGCCACTATCCTGTCTCAGCAACAGGGAAAGAGCAGCAAAGGTTGGATGACTCGGCTGCATTCTCTCTGAAAACGCAATCTGATACAGTCGTGCAGCCTGCATCCTTTACCATTCGCGCGGTTGTAAAAATCATATATCTCTGCCGACGATATGAATATTCAGCCATTGTTAAACTGAACACCTCTCAGTTAACTATTACACACTTTAAAGATTGTAGACAGACTAGCCATAAATATAAATTAATCTATAAGGAAAAACGGCTCCCTTTACCATCAAATTTCTTTAAGCATATTGCAGTGTAACCCGAATATAAGAGACCCGGATATAAGAGAAACCCGGATATAAGAGAGATTTTCTCTGGTCCCAAATTAGAGCCCATACTTACCTAAACAAAATAGACCAAATCGGATATAAGAGAAACCCTGATATAAGATACTTCTTCTCCGGTCCCGACAACTCTCTTATATCCGGGTTACACTGTAACTAAAAAAAATAAACTCCGACTACTCACAAGGCAAACGGCTTTAATTTTTCTAGTGTTCGTACAAGTGTTTTTACTTCTGGATACAGCGTTTAAAACTGGAAAATATCTATCTATCCGAGTAGTTTCGACTATTCATTTACCTATTACCATGGACGATTTCATTTTTTTTTTTTTTAAATTTAACTGAATGTGTGTATTTTTTTTATGTATGTGGCTAAAATTATAGGAATGTTTATTTTTCAAACACGGTCAGGATATTGCAGACATGTTCAATATTTAATGTTATTGGGTGTTGACTTTTACTTTTTTTTATTATTACTGCTTCCATTATTTTTATTTATTTGTCTGAGGCTATTTTCCTTGTATTTTCTACTAAGTTTCAGATAGAGATTTGTTGTTTTCCGTTTGTGCATAAATGACTGCTAATTTAACAACAGAACCATATGTCTATCTGCAAAATTTGATGGTGAATATCTTTGTTTAAATGTCTGAAGATGATTTCTGTGAGACGAAAGCTTAGAACAAGGAACAGCTTAATAAAAATATATCCAAATGTTGTACATTTTTTGTCTGTATTTTCACCCGAAATAAAAGCAAATATACAGAGATTAGATCGTCTCATGATCAAACATAATTCACATTCATTGTCTGTTATATTTAACAATATATGTTTATATATTTTAACAATATATGTTTTTATATATATATATATATATATATATATATATATATATATGTGTGTGTGTGTGTGTGTGTGTGTGTGTGTGTGTGTGTGATCAATTTCCGTCACATGAAAGTCACGTACTGAAAAAGCTATGAAAGTTTTTTTTCAAAACAATACTCACACACGCACGCAAACACATACATACATATATATACGTATGTGTGTTTTGTGTGTGCCTATATATATATATATATATATATATATATATATATATATATATATATATATATATATATATACACTAAATAAAATCTAAGTTACCATATAGAAAAAACGTCTAAATGTGACAAACAACATCCGAAAAAAACTAAAAACATTAGACCAGAAAGAATCCCAAGCAAAAGAAAATGAAAAGAAAAACAAAATCAATCACCTATCTACGCAGCAAATTAAAATGTTCATTGCCCATATTACTCCGCGACAGAACGAAACGCTTCAAAATGTCAGAACTTAACAAAGGACACCTCTATTGGCTCCCTGAGTTACCCACTCTCGCAAACATCAGAGGACTATATATATATATATATATATATATATATATATATATATATATATATATATATATATACAGAAAATGAGTCGTTAACTTCTGCATTATTAATTCCTGTTCTTTTATTGATCTCTTTGCTTAATACAGTTTTTTTTTTTTATCTCATATTCTCTAACGTTTAGTGCACTCTTGCAGCTTAGTGGTTTTATTACCTTGCTTGGTGTGAAATCGTTAATTCTTTCTGTACAATGATTAAACTGTTTAATGTTTAATTAATGATGCTTTTTTATAATATGTATTGACAAGAAAGACGACTATATCGATTGATTGATTGATTATTGATTCGATTTCTACGGCTTATGAACCTTTTGCAGTTTATTTAGGTCTCAAAAATTTTCATAAATTTTTGACGGGTAATAATTATTAGTGATAAAAGTTGTACTAATAGACCCATAGTTGGGAGAAGAAAAGTATGATGCATATTTTTCACAACGGTATTGGCTTGTAACTGAATATAACGAAGTCGGATGATATTTGATCTCGGCTCTCCTACTAACAATTCCGAGACATTATCCAGTGCACCACCTGCACATCGCTTATAGCAGCTGCTATCCCCAAGTGCGGTGAGAGTACGGCAACGGTATTTCAACACTTTGTATTCATAAGTCAGATTATGTTGAAAATAAATATTTTTCGTGTAAGATAGATGTTTTACTCATTAGTGATATACCTACGAATTTCGATTAAGATATTTGTTCAGGCAATGTCGAAACTATTCTTAAAATTTAAAGGATTTTTTCTCCTACCATAATGTCATTAATTTATTCAGTGCCAGTGATTGGCTAAACTTGTTAAATGAGTTGTTTTTTTTTGCTTTTTAGTCTAAAAGTCATTTAAGTTTCATAACCTTCATTAACAATCCGCTAATTAGTCTCCGTGTTTCGTTACGGTTACTGAAAAATAATGAAGTCCTTTCACGTTTCAGGAAAAATGCTGATTTATATTGACGACAAAAATGCAATATCGTCTGAAGTTGTGAAAGTCAATACTTTCATTACGCCATATTGTATTCATACAGTATGCTTATTAGAGTCTGGCCTGTATGATATAGCATATATAATTTGGGTTTTTGAAACATTATTGTATACATTTGTCAACAATTGCTTCGAATTCATATATATATCTACATATAGATTAATGTTCTGTATTTTTACAAAGAGTCATAATCCATCAGATCACATATATATATAGTTGTATATCTATGCAGCAATCCTTCCTTTATGCATGTTTCGTTAAAAACGGCAGACAAGGTACAATGGTTAAGCTTTTTATTTAATTTTTCTTGTGTTCGAACAAGAGCTTTCTTTTCTGGAGAAAGGGTGTGTAAGAACTGTCCAAATGTTTTAAACTTCCGAGCGCTTTCGGCTATAACTTTAGCCAATATCAAGGATGATACGATTTTTCAGCTTAATTAAGTGTGTGCGTTCTGTGTATGTCTTAGCGTGTACGTCTTAGTAGAAAACACAAATATATTAACTGCATCCATCTGCAAAAAAAAGACTAAAAATAATGGGAGCTTTAATAATAAAAAAGAAAAAGCCAACACTTAACAATATTAACTTCGAACAAAGCCACAATGTGCTAATCGTATTCGGAAATGAAAAACATCCTTACCACACACAAAAAAATAAAAAAATACCGATTACCTGTTTATTGGAAATTACTTACTTAATGAATTAATTTTATACAATTATTCTATAATATTGACTTCAAGCAAATATCATACATATTGTATTTTAAAAACGTCGTGATATTTAGTCATCCTATGTTTCTTTACGAAATAATCTACAATGAAACTAAGACTGTAAATATAAAACAGCATTTAATTATCCTGTTAGAAATTTAGTGATTTTCAATTAAATCGTTAATTTATCCCTTAAATATTGCAGAAACATTAAATTAGACTGAATTGTCTTTAACAAAAGAGATCAGGCCACCACCGTAGACGTATATTTATAATTATATATGCATGTATACGCAGATGGATAAATTCTATATGTCAGTACATGTGTAATATATTGAAGATATATATAAAAAAGCGTATAAATTGTATTATAAATACACATTGAAATATATATATATATATAATCTTTTTTAAACATTTTGCAAGTAAGTATATTTGTATAGATATATATATATATATATATATATATATATAGCAGTGTATATAAATATATATTTTCATATTTTGTATACGAGTATATATATGTTAATTTAAAAATGTACAACATCTAGTTTTCAATAGATGCTTGACGATTAACACGTGCATAAAACACATATTCTCTCTGTTTCTCTCTGTCTCTCTCTCTCTCTCTCTCTCTCTCTATATATATATATATATATATATATATATATATATATATATATATATATATATATATATTTGACTTAGCGTTGACCTTGATATTTGCTCATATACACACATACACACACTCATATATATATATATATATATATATATATATATATATATATATATATATATATATATATATATATAAATATCTGTTTCATCCATGAAGCATATGTCCTGAAGATTACGTACACTCATAATGCCGACTGTTGCCACTTGTGGTTGTCTTCCGTGCCCACATTTTATAATTACATACTCTCTAATTCTGATAGTGATCACCTTTAACCATAAACATACATTAAATCTATATTTTTATCATACACTTATATAATGTGGGCGTGTGTGCATATGGGAATTCGTGTATGTGTGTGTGTGTGTTTTTCAAAATTCATCAGTCTACGTTTCAGTTCATTTAACATTAATACGGTATTTTTTAAAACGTAGTTACAAACAGATCGCAAAATCATTACTGTGGTTAATATTTAGAAGCCAAGGTAAGTACATCTTAAATATAACTTTACATATATCTGATGAGCTCCTCAGCTGAATAACTATATATAAATCATATCTGTCTTTCATTTTGCGGAATCGCCGAAAGATTTGATTAGGTGAAACCTTTTTTTGAATCTTATTTCTTTTCTGAATTTAATGCAATCTCTGACCCCGAGGTAATTGTCACTAAAATGGATTTCTCCCTCTGGGTACTGTCGTTAAAAAACTGTAAAAAAAAACTGAAATAGGCCAATGTGATTAAACCGAGCAAAATCAATGAGTACATGCAAAACAACAGAAAAAATTCTTTAAATTAATTAATTTTTTACTGCTAATTACTAGCGCGTCTGTAAATGAAATCTGAACCATTTTAGTGGATGTTTAAGAATTTTTTTCATATTATTTTTTGTCCCAGTTCTTTAACTTGAAAGATTCTCCCAACCCTTGTGCCATCAGTGAGAAACCCTACCTAATGTAATCAGGTCCGCGCACACTTTAATTGGCATCTTAACCCTTGACAGTGCATTTTTATATCGTCACCAACACTGGATCAAACACTTTGAAAATGAGTTTACAAAATGCATTACTAAATCTAAAACAGGAAAAGTTCAATGGAAACAAAGAAAACAGTGTTGAACTGCTATGTAATATCAATTGACTCATATGGAGATGAATGGACAATTTGCTCAAAGAGAAATGAGACTTCATTTAATGGAAATGTATCCTACAGAGAAACACTGAGAAAAGGACGGAGAGAAACAAAAACGAAAAAGAAGGTTTTAAAGAAAAATGTAAAGAAAATATGATATACTTGAAATCTGAATTTGAAATATTTGAAAAACATAACGAGAAAAAGAGATGAATTTAACACTAATAGGATATTCTAAACACAAAATTGACAAGGCTAGACATCGAGTAACCCACATAAGGATATTGTGTAAATGTATTTTCCAGAAGAAGGTTTTCCAGTGATAGCAAGATGATAAATATTGTTTGAAGCAAGAAAGCGTGCAGTGTTGTGGAGAACACGATCACTGTCGGCACGGGAGAAACACACCACTTAAAAGTATCTTCAAGTCTAAAACTTATTTGAACCAGGTAAAAAGAATCAATCTATTTTAAGCTTCTCATAGCATGGGTGCCAATTTATTTCCAAAGTTTACCCAGACAATTTTCGTACATGAAAATCAATTCGGCCAAGGGTACATACCAAAACGAAAGGGAAGTGAGTCATATATACGATCTTCATAATTCTTTTTAATAGTGAAGAAAAGAAAAGATAAAGTAATGTAAGGATGGAAAAGTTTATTATATGTCTTTTATCATAACGGATTTATGAACGTCCTCTTTCACCTGATGGCCTGTGAAAGATGTCTGCCCGTGAGTGACAACAGCAGGTAGATGACGATCGATTTGTAGACTCGACTACGAGTTAGAGACATCTAGCAACCAGTATCGGTTAAGAGAACGGCCAAAAGCCGTCAGGTCTAAATAAGTAACATAAATAATATCCCACAGGCTGACAGTATAAATTCTAAGAAAAATGAATGTTGACTCGAACTTGTGTAACAAGCAACTACAGGATGCGATGGATAAATTGTCGCGTAAATCACGCAAAAAAAAAAAAAAAAAAAAAAAAGTAAATAAATAAATAAATAAAAGTCACATTGGCATCTCATTTTAAGAGATATATTTACCAAAATTCCATAATCATATCTTGTAATACTTAAGGGTACATTTTTCCAATAAAATCGCTATTGAATTCCACCAGGGCCTTCAAAAGACTTCGAAATCTCTTGCAACTCTTCTGGTCGGTCTTCTTGTTTAAGTTGGTGAATGCTGTTTTTGATGTTACAAGAATTTGTTTTCTCGTTCAACTACGCCCCACACATAATAATCAATGGACTGCAATCTGGTGAGATAGGTGGCTAGATGTGAGGGGTGATATGGTCGTAGAAATTGTCTGACAACCATGACTGAAACAGACTCTATTGCTAGATATTGGGTCTTCCAGCTGCAACGCTCTTGACCCGGGGCAGCACTATCGCATCAAGGCATTTGATGTAGGCTTCCATGTTGTGACTGAGGCCCTGTGGGTAAATGAATGGAGGCATAACATCATCATCTCTAGTTATCACTCCAAACATCTTGATGTTGACTGGATATACCATCCAACTCTTTCTGTATGCTATGCACTGTCCTCAGATTGACACCCAAACACTCTGAAATATTTGTATTGGAGCTTCTGGCACGAATGCCAAGCAATACAGCGTGCCGTTTCCAAATTCCTGGCAAACTGAATTGCGTCATATTACTCATTTTCTCCCAACTGACCCTACTAATACTATATGCAGTCGACAAAATAATTAAAAAAAACAACGCGTATGCGCGCAATTAAAAATATAAAATGGCGACAATTTATACATCGCATCCAGTTCGTTGTAATAAGAAATACTACAATAGTAAGAATCCATTAATTGTATAAGAAATATATTTATATTACTGAACTAAAACACATTCTGAATTGTGTTTATCTGACCAGATTTTGGGAATTTTGTCAGAAAAATAAAGGGTCTACCTAACACTCTGCTATGTTTATCTACTGCAAATATAAAAAAAAAACAGCAAATATACCAGAGTACCCCTTCAGACAGGTATTCTCTTTTTGCTAATTCTGAACTAGTATAAATTCTAAGAGCCACTCAAGGTAGAGGATTATTGGATGAGTTTATTTATGCGCGTAAGATGAAGAGATAAATCCACTTCATGAGGATGTATTGGAAAGATTGATTGATTTGTTTGTTTGTCTAACGGCATATCAAATTCTTCATGGGTCATTCCGAGATTTAATATTCTGGATAGCTTTGAATTATTAAAATAAGCTATATTCACAATTGAATACCTGGTATATGATACTCATCTCTCGTGTGAGCCTTTTCAGTACCTAGATCGGTAAAAGCTTGTGATTCAGGTGTTGTAAGTTTGGATGTGTGGGTGGTGTAATGGATAATGGCTCGGAATTGTTAATCGGAGACCCGAGTTCAATTCCACTTGGATTTGTTACATTCAGACATACGTGCAGATACTCTTGCGGAAGGTAAGAATCCACATCTTCTCCCCTCAGCTATGGGTTAATTTTAAGACTTGTGTTATTAAACTATTATTACCTCCCACAATAAAATAAAATTTTGTAAAAAAAATTTTTTCGGTATTAAATAACCCATAGATGTTGATATGCTGGTAAATAAAACAGCCAATCAGCTTTTGTGCACATATTACATGTTTGTGTGTACATCGTTACCAGAGGAGGTGATATCTGTGTATTTTATCCTGCTGTTATATTTTGGAATAACATTTGATTTAAGAAATTCTAGGATATTATAAGGACTAATATCACTAAAGGTCTTTAAAGTTTGTTGTTTGGTTAATTGATTTATTGATTTTGTTTGGCTGCATATCAACCACTCTGGGATATTTAATGGCAAAATCAAAGTAATTTGAACAAAATTCTATACTTTCAAATACAGATATTGTGTCCATAAGTTTATACTTTTATAGTAATGTATGTTTATATATATATATATATATATATATATATATATATATATATATATATATATGTATGTATGTATGTATGTATATTGTAGATAATAGAATGTATTGTTGGTAATTTTACTATGAAATGCATTTTTATATTTTAGTGTTGCATTGATCGTCATTTTTGTATAAAAATGTATTATGAAAATGAACAGTTTACTTTTTTTGGAGTTCCCTATTTGCCAATAGTTGGGGCCCTGAAAAATGCTACAAAGCGGGTCAAGATAGATCTGGGTACAGTTAATAGGAGGTTCCACACAGCTAAAAAACTCTAATCTCCCAATCAGAGTCCTTGCTGCCGGATGTAGTTTATCATTATGACCAGAACGAATGTAGGAAACATGACAGCTGTAATGAAAAGGTTTAGATAGAAGCGACTGGGAAAACATCTGCTTGGAAGTCTGTTTCACGATGTAACACTTCTTGGAAAGTTTCTGCCCAAGGGGAACACTCTTCTTACTAATGAAATATGAACTGAATGGAAATGGTTCCTTCTAGTGTACGTAGAATGGTTGATCTTTGCTGTGAAGAGAAGTAGCGGTGGAATTAACAGAATATTTGTCATGAAAATAGTGATAGATTAGAGTTAGATTTTGTTTTTGAGAAAGAAGTTGATGGGTGAAAAATATTTAATTTTCCACAAGACATTTATATTTAAGACTGAAACGTGAAGACTGTGTAACGCCAGCCTAAATCCGGGAACTGTACTCAGTATGTGGTCAGGCCGGATTGCTGAATATGTCTTTTGTAGAATCGAAATGAAGCAACATTATCTTCGGCTATCATTAGAAAAAGTGTCGGTTTTGACGCAAAAGTTCGCGAAGTTTGTCTGTCTTTTTCTTTCCACAAATTTAATTCATTTTCTTACGTACAAGAATGTTTGTTCACACCAGAATAAATCTTACACATTCATGAGTTTACTTTTCCTCCAAGCATTGAATATTGATGTCAAATCTATTTTGGTGCTTCTCCTATGTATTTAGATGTTCTTGACAAATTCCTTAAAATAATCTGCAAATTATCGAATTTGACATAACATTTCAATTTCAGCTCCTTTTGCACCGACGCATCGCCTGTGTCATTTATATTTCAATGTCTAGATATCACTGTAAGTTCTATGCTACCATATTCTTCTCTCGCATTTTTATAGTGAAGCTCTCGATTTTTTACTTTCCAATAAAATTATATCTTTAAAAATTTAAATGTAATTTTAATTGTCATTTCCTTGAAACCTATACATTTTTTGTCCTCTCTACTTAATATCTTTCTCAGATACTTTCAATCAGCGTAACCTGCTGTGTCTTAGAGACTTTATATCCTTGCTTGGGGTGAAATAATTCAATAAATGCAGACGTATTTTAGGCTTTTCTATTTCGTTGATTACTATGAGTTCTTAGCTCTTCATGGGACGAAACGAAAGTAATGTGAGTTTCTGCATTAGGTTTATTCTATTTGCCCGACAGCGCACAAAATATCAGCTTTATTTAAAATTCCGTGTTTGGTTTTAATAAATCGTTGTCTGAACATGCGATATATGTACTCATGAGTCCCTAGATCTCATCTGTTTGCTGTGCCTTCTTCTGGTGACTCATGAGTATTCATTTCAAATTCTTTTAGACACGCGAAGATAAAGTACCAAGCAAAGAGCAGTTAGTGTAGGTCATATCAAGTGGTTACTGCAAATTTACATACACCAAATATTTTCTCAATTAAACCACGCACTTTCTCAGTAGGGCGTGATCATTTAAATGTGACTGCAAACATTACAAGTTTATTTTGCGCAAAATAAACACTACCCACGCCTGAATTTTGAGTTAGATTTTCCCATCACATTTTTCCCGTTAATAAAGAACTTTATTCCGCAACTCACAATGATCCATAAAACATTCACACACGCATGTACATCCATACATGTTGCTAATATACTTTGCATAATACAAATGAAAATAAAGAAAATCATACATTTTGTGTTCTTGTCTTATTTGAGTACATCTTCAAAAAATGAAAATAAGAAAATGATAAATAAAACTTACATACTCTTTTAACATTTAAAAGTGAAAATTGAATTCTAGAGAATGAGGCTAAATAGTAGTTCATCACAAGTTTAAGGTAATATTTAAACGAAGCTTTAATTGATAAACACGTAACGAAATTTAGTGATTTGTGTTCAAACATCAGTGATGTCAATATCTCTTATTCGTATTCCCTACGTTACATTATGTAAAACCATGGAATATGCTAAAAAGTTTGAACATGACAGAATTGCCGAGCTTCAAAAACAAGGTTTCTGTTGTCTTCGCTGGTGATATTGGACGTAGTAAAACTGCTGCTGCAAATGTCTTAAACGACCCTGACATATACAGAACGAGAATTTCAAGTGGCTGAGCAAGAGATTTGAGGAGGTTTTATTTTCCGAAAACAGTACATTGTGGCCGTGTTCGTAGTCAGAATTATTGAGTGTTGCCTTTTTTTCACACACACATACACACTCATATATATATATATATATATATATATATATATATATAAACACATATATATATATGTGTATTACACACATAAAGATATATATATATATATATATATATATGAAGAAATATAGTTTTAAGGTGTGCTATATTTATGGAATAAAGTGCTCAATATCAGAGAGATAGATTGTGTAAATATAAATATAAAAGTGAACATTGAAGTCAACACTTAGAGGCGACAGGCTGGACGCAATCAGGCAGCCTGATGATTGCGCCCAGCATGAAACAGCCTGTCGCTTCTGAGTGTTGACGTCAATGTTCACTTATATATATATATATATATATATATATATATATATATATATATATATATATATATGAAGAAATATAGTTTTAAGGTGTGCTATATTTATGGAATAAAGTGCTCAATATCAGAGATAGAGCGTATGTAAATATAAATATAAAAGTGGACATTGAAGTCAACACTTAGAGGCGACAGACTGTTACGTGCAGGATTAAATCGTCATTAAGCGAATGCTGGATTTTTCCTCGGCTATTTACATATATGGGTCTGTGGTGCATTAATCTATTCTATTAACTTTTACTGCGTTAATAAAAAAAGAAAAGAATAAATAAGAGAAAATGAAAAACAAATAAAAATAATTAACCCAAACAAATAAATAAATAAATAAACAAGCCACTCCCGTAAAAATAACCGCCAGAATAGATTACTCACAATGCACCACAGACCCACATATAAATAGCCGAGGAAAAATCTAGCATTCGCGGCCTGACGATTGCGTTCAGCATGAAAAAGCCTGTTGCCTCTGATGTTGACTTTATTATTCACTTTTATATATATATATATATATATATATATATATATATATATATATATATATATATAATCTTAGTCCGTTATAATTTCTCCACTTGAACCTGCAAAAGATTATATGAAGAGTTTTTAAATTCTAAGACAAATTCTCTGGCGTATTCTTGGGCCCTGTCACCGATGATTTTTAAAATCACTGTCTTATGTTTTCTTGAAACTTGTTATTTATTGTTCTTTCCTCTAACTAAATCCTTCTCATTCTCGTCCACTCTCAATAAACACTTAGTGACTTTACCGCCTTCCTTGGGGTGACGTGATATAAAAAATAAGTTGGTCTAAAACGAATCAAATTATACAACAACAATCATTCCATAAAAACACAAAACAAAAGAAATAGTATCTCGTCAATATCATGAAATATAATGTTTTATGTTATAATGAATGTGAAATATCGCAACTAACTTTAATACACGAAATATGATATGCGACAATAGGTTTGAAAGAAATCTTAAATAGGCGTGCTGATCAATGAATAGAACAACGTTATGTATAATTTTAAAAGTGAAATTAGATCAAATATTAGACTGTAAGATATTATACAAAAATAGTGTCATTAGATATATATTACCAATGGAGAGGATAAGAGTGGGAACAAAACTTTGTTGATTGGTGGGTAGTGGTTAACAGACTCAATAGATAAATACTAGATTTCATATAAAGAAATTAACTAGAAACATTTACTAGTAAGACTTTTCAGTGTATAGTAAATTCAAAGTCTTCATGGAAGTAATTTTGAAGGTAGGTTGACAAATTGCTACGGGAAGTGTTATTACATATTTACATATGTGTGATGATAGGTGCACAAATGAATTCTTTACTGTGTTTTTTTTATGGAACTTGGTTTGTATCACTGTCAGTAAGAACATCATTTGTAACGTGATCTCTTTTAATAAAAGATTTAATATTTATTTTCATTCTTTCGTTCCCTCCATTTTGTACCAATGATTCCCTATACGGATAAATCTTTTGGTGTTCCTTAGAAAATGCTCTTCTGATTAAAGCGAATAGAACAGAATCAAATATAACTATCGATTTTAAAACAGTATCACTTTCTCGTTGTTTTTCAATATTCATCAAAGCCGTCAGCTATTCTTTATACTCTTTTTCATTGCCGCATAATGTCAGGTCCCTGCTGTGACTTGCTTTCGTTCTCAGTCGTAAACTTTTATCCCATTTGTCCTGATAGTCCAAGAATCTCCTCGCATCTTTAGGATAAATAGTTTGTGACATTTAGAATGCAGACATTTCTCTAATCATGCTCTTACAAAAAGTGCTCCTCGCTAGGTCACCCTGTCGATTTGGTGCTCCCATGTTGGGTTGACTTTTTTTAATACATTCTTTTGTTCATTCCTCAAAACTTATCTACCTGTTTTAAAACTAAATCAGAAATCTAGCTCTTTCGTACAAATTCTTATTGTATGTCCAGAATTACACGAACCACAATATTGGATTTATTAAATTTAGAATATATTCTTTTTTAAGAATCTTGAGATTCTTATGTTATATATAATTTCGAAGTGTTTTGTTTGTAGCGTATCGATTATCGGCGCGGAGATTCCGATCTAGTCCATTGCGTTTACGTTCGTACTAATAGCTACCAAAACATGTATCCGTCTCTTTTTCTTTGTCCTAGTTATGAGTTTTATCGTAGGGTTGACTGGATTGTCTAGCCTTGGGTGGCAACTAGCATAAGTAAAGACAAAATCTTAATTCCAAACCAGGGCGTAGTCAACGGGAAACCACTTCAGTTGCTTTCTCAAGAAACGATAGCAATTCATCGATAATAACGAAAAATCAATCTATGGAGAGCCATGATTACCTATGTCATCGAAAGATATGTCGTCTAAAATAAATTGGCTACAGGAAGTATCTCTCTACGAAAATCGTGTTTTTTTTTGTTTTTGTTTTTTTTTCTTGGAAAATTCATCACAAATTTCTAACGGAGAAATATATTTCTCGGCTAAATATTTAATACACTGTATATCTACATGAATTCCTATTTTTACTTGTGCTTAAAAAGAAATTTCATTTGGACAAGGACCTGCATAGAAATGTTCTTCTAGGAAATAGTATTTCCATATATTTAATACCGGAGTTTGCTTAAAAAGAAAATCCATTAAAAATATTCTCGCAAGATGGAAAATATTTTAATCATTGGTCAGTTTATACTTTTTATGGAACTTGTCCCACCAGAATATTGTTTATCCGAGCATTTAACAAATTCCGTTCCATTGTATCTATAAGTAATATTTATCTGCTTACCAACCCCAACAGTCTGATACCTACTTTTACAATCTCGTTAGGTATTTTCTGAATTTCTGGAACGAGGAGTTATTATTTAAACAAGGAGTTCTATTGGTTCGAATACGTTCCTTCGGGGGATTGGCGCGATGGAGTCCCGTTTAAGGGACGAGCCTCGTAAAACGGAGTAGCTCTTGCTGCGTGTCTCATTGGCGATGGATCGAGATAATGCTTTATCCATCATTGTGGCTGGCAAAGGATAGCAAAAAAAAAATTGTTTATATTTTCTTTGTTCGGACGATTGTTTTCATCTTTCTTGTTGCTATCATAACGTTTCGGTCGTTTTGCCCCACTGATTTCATCAGGTTTATATAGATCGGAGTGAACACAAGAAAATCCGAGCTGAACCCGGGGAGTAGACTTTTTTTGTTCCATTGCCCATATATAGGGAGATCTTCGTGTAGATCTTATATTTCGTAATGCGCAGTTGTTTCTCACCCTGGTTCCACTGGTATTGAAATCACTGTTAATATGTCACCAGTTTCATGAACTAACGCTTTAATCTACTAGGCTAATGTCCTGATAAAATCTGAGGACAGAACGACCGAAACATTGTAATGACAACAATAATGATGAGGTCAATAGATCCAATATCATATTATTTATAATAATAATAATTAGCTCGTTAGGTACCTTAATTACTGTTTCCCTTTGCCCCACTTACTTTTAAAATACCTTGTGAGTGTCAAATTTTAAAGCCTTCTTTCCTTATTATTCATTCGATATTCCACTGAGTCCTTGGAATTGTGTGTCATACTTCTCCTCGTCTGTTAAAGCACTTCTTAGACTTACAAGTACTTTCATGATTCTGACATATCTCCAAATCCCATCTCACATCTAAGCCGGTCGCCTTACTAAAAAACATACATTATATCTTTATACAATTGATAGTTAGTCCATTATTCCCTCTTTCCTTTACTATATTTCTTCTGTGTCTATCACCAACACAGCGGCAGCGGCATATCTTATGTTATTAATATTGCACGCCCCTTTAATAAACCATGTTAGGACATGTAGATATCACCTTTAAAGGAAAGCGGTAAGAAGGCACATCATTGTCTTACATACTTCTATTTTGATGATACCGCTTCTTTCTGCCAGTGAATATATTTAGGAAATAAAATACACGAATAATCAAATTCTGGACTTACCCGACTAAATCAGGTTTTCAGTAATCATTTCATAGTAGACAAACGTTAAGCTGCCTAAAACTGCAAATGTTTTAGCGTCTTGGGTATGACGATAAATTCCATCCGGTCGGGTGATTGCAGGTTTTGAGGAGCGTCGAATCACATCTTAATTGCTTTTGTTCCTAGGTTCACCCTGATCCGGGGTGGTTGTGCCTGTTAGAGTCCAAGCTATAGGCAAATAGTGAACCATAAAAACAAAATCAGCAGTACATTGATATAACAAAAAGGTTAACGCTATATTTCATAGTAAAATAGCAGTCAATTCAACGCTAAAAAATACAAATATATTTTTATAGTAAAATTACCACCAATACATTTTATGTTCTACAAATTTTATATCTGGTTAACATACCTTTTTCTGGAAGTGTGAGAATATGTGCAAAGTATATGTAGTGGAAGGCCTATAATTCCGTAAAAAATATTTAGATTTCGGCATTTAATAACCCATAGCGGTTGATCTGCCGCTAAACATAACGAACTAACAAGCTTTTTTGTTTTGTTTTAAGACACCCTTATATGAAATGTTTTTACCAGAATAAAATAAATCCGAAATGTAATCTAAGGATTTAGATGGAGATCTTAAATATCCATCCAGGTCTTCTATTCTAAAATGTCTTTTTGGCTAAAAAAAGCCGGAAGTTCTGAGAGCGCTATGTGGGGATGTGGGAGATAAATTATCTGTCCACCCTATAACGTCTCACCAGTAGACGAAACGTTGTAAGTTTTCGGCTATTTTATCGCTGTTTTTATGGAAAGTGTGAAGATATTTATTATTTTCAATAGTTTATACCTTCACAAGTAAAACTTGCCACGGCACGTGCAAACTGAGGTGAACCACCATCACGCCTACCCATTGTATTCCATTAGTGAGGAGTAAGCTCCACTAGGACAGCTTCTTCCCCAAAACCGCTACCCCCAAGTGCATCCTTACGCAGCATCTACAATATTAATTTCTTCATATCTCTACGATTAACCGTTATATTTCCTTTTATATGAACTCTGAGTTTTTCCTCTTATACTTAAGACAAATCCTTTCATTAAGCCTCTATCTAGAATGGATCTCAAGACTTGTATAGGGCAAACATTGGTAAAAATAGTTGAAAAGTTTCTCGTTGGTTGCCAGCTTTCCCGAATCACAGACACTCACTCATATGCACACAGATATATCATAGCTTCTTAGCTTAACAATTTATTGAAAGGCTTCATTTTGAAAGCCTGTTAATGATTGGATTTCCGTTCCTAGGGCCACAGGAAAATAGAGAATATACATCAAATCTACAAGAAGTATTCATACTCAATATATAACAGAGATTTTAACTATTTCCTCAGCAGAACTTATTCTGGTACAAGCCTAGAAACTTTAGTTAATGAAGAAACAACTTTTGAAACGGTTAACTAATTCGGCTTATTAATCCAAATGTTATGCCAATTTCTTCCATGACGTCGTTGATCATGGCTATCCACAACTTTCTGTCTGTTATTTCTCTTATATTGACTCATTATCGGCCCCGTTTGTACTGTTATATTATTTAAGTCGTCTTTAAATAGTTTACACACTGTTCCTACCTAATTCTCTTGCCTTCAACATATTTTGTTTGTTAAATTCTCTAGGCATGGTTTCCTCATTTCAAAATTATGTCCACTCGTTCTGATTGATTTTATAAGTTAAATTGTTGCTTTTTTATTACCATTGATCACTTGTGAGTATTCGCCCGTAGAACTCTATGCCAAATCTCTTAATGTGTGAGGAAATTGTTCATCATTCACTGGAATGTAGCAGTATAGAGGAGTAGATTGGTTCACATATCACTCACCTCTCCGATCTCTTGAACACAGATAGAGATTTATACCTTGTTTCTTGATTAGGATTAGGTTTCCGGTCCCTATTAAATTCTACACATCCTTATTCACTCTCAATAGCCGCTTGAGTTTCAGTGGCATTTTCTCCTTGCTTGATGCTGAATTGGTTTTTAAAATAGAAATAACATACAAGATATCCTCTAGTATTTCAAAGTTCGTTTTCTCATACATTATCATTGCTTTTGCGTAATCCATGAAAAATGGGTATAGAACATTCTTCATCCACAGATTTTCAGCCCTAATAGCATCCTAAGCATAAACTAGCATTTCTCATACCACTGTCTGGAACGAAGAAACTAGTATTCTTGCCCTACAGTCTACTTGCCCTATTCCTGGTCTAATGCTTCTACGAACTGTATTCATAAGAATCCCAATTGTCTGTTCCTAAACTACCCAGAAAATTAAATTTCAGTTATTTATTTATTGCAACGCATCAGCCCTAACATGTAGATCACATCTTGGTCTGTCCTATTTGCTGACAACATGTATTCTGTTTTCTTGTATATAATAGTGTTACTTCGAGCTTTCATTTAAGACTATGCCTAAACCTTCTTTCAACTGAGCGTCTGGGTCAGTGATTAACATACATCCTTCGGCGTATCTTACGTTGTTAAGATAATAAATAGTGTCTGATGATAATTCATTTTATTAAAATAAATTCTATAAAAATAAAACCAAAATGTAATCTAGGTATTTAGATGAAAATCTTAGCTATTCATACTTGATTTCTATTGTAAAATGTCCTTTTTCGCTTAATAAGCCGGAAGTTCCGAAAGCGCAATGTGGGCTTGTTTGGCATTTAGTATGTCAAGTAATTCTTTTTCATCTACATTATCACTGGTTTTGTGTAATCTATGAAAAATGGATATAGAACATTCTTCATCCACAGACATTTTTCTCTAATAACATTTTTTGCATTAAAATACCATTAATTATACCATTGTCTGGAATAAAGAAACCCGTTTTCTTGCCTGGTCTAATACTTCAATGAATTCTATTCATAAGAATCATAATATTTCCCCACTCGGTGTTTAGTTCGAGTTCAACAATATGTTTTGAAAGTTTAATAGAGATATGTGCTGCAGACTGGCGATAATAAAAGCAAAATTTTCAGGATATTTCAGGTTCCATACGATTGTGACAAAACAATATTCATTTATGTGTCATTGAAAGGGTCCCTTCGACATGGTGTAATGTTAGCAAGCTTATCTCGCTACACCAGTTACTACTGAGTAGTGACTTCGATGTTCTCTAAGTCCACGATATTTTCGACTTTTTGTCACATTTAAGCTTCGCTTAGGAAATCACTGTATCATCTGAAGCAACTGCAGCAAGGAAAAGTAATCGTCAGCAGTGGAACCATGCTACAATGATTACTAAAAAAGCTAATATTAAATATAATCTTAGCCATTTCCCTATAAGGAAACATTTGACATTCTTTGTCCGACCTCCCATTAAGACTGTCGGTTGAAATTTATAAACATGATCTCTTAAAACAATTTTTTAGGAAGATAGTTTTCTCAAGTCCAGTAACTGTTATCGCTCTTTCCAGTATTGATGGGGGTTTTCTCCTTAAAATTTCATTTGAAGTTGTGTGGAAAATTAAAATTTTGATGATGCCATCATTTCCCCTACCAGTTACATGATATAACCATTTTAACTGTTACTGCTGTTGAAAGTCTTCAAGTGACAGAATCTGTTATTCGGTGCAGATCTTGTTTTAGATTCCGTAGAGGACGTCTAATTGAAGAACATATATAATGGCGGTCAAAATGTTGGGCTAAAAAAACAAAACAAAAAACACTTAAATTGACGTGCTGTGTGCCTTCGGTAAACTGATCAATAACAACTTTCCCCAACCTCTAGCTTTATGTTATCCCCTGGAACATCTGACGCTTTACTATCTCTCTTCCCGCTTATTCCCTCATACACTCACAAAAATCTCATGATATAGCTTACTTGCTGCTTCCACATACATCTTGTGCCTTCAGTGTATACAGTGAATGCTATACACTCTTTCCCCATTACGCATCGTGAAAATTTTACTGTGTCATTTTGCTTCCCGATTTCGTTATACCATCTTTTGGTTCCTATTTTTATTGTCACTTCCTAGTTGATCATATGTTTAGTCCATGGTATTCAAATATTCCTTGGGTAGAAAGATATTCAGTGCTCTTGTTAATTTTATGGAATCATGATATTAGATAATAGTTTAACAATCAACTCATTGTTTCTAATATTTTTTATCTCTAAATACTCTTCTTACTTTGTAGATGACACCTTTCTCTTTTTGTATTTATTTTCTCAATTCTGTGTAACATCTTCCATTGTCAGTTACTACCCTATCCAGAAAACGAAATTTCAGTCATTTCTTCATTGTAACGCCCCAATGTTGTTCACATGTAAGGCTGACGTTTTTGCTGACAAATATTCATTCTGTTTTCTTATATATAATGGTGTTTTCATAATTAATACTACGCTAAGCCTTATTTTAGCTGAACGTTTGAGCCAGAGATTAACAATTTGCATGCTGATATGTTGTTAAGATAATAAGTGTTGTCTGCTGATAATAAATTCTTTTAGGCTTTGTACTTTTTTAGGCTTGTCTCACCGTAGAGATTAAATAAACATGGTGTGAAACGCATAAACTTCTTTCTATGTTTTATGTACTCACGGCACTATTGTGCACTCTTTGAAAATCAAGACGCTGTTTCGCAACAATAGAAACAGCAACTAATAAAAGCAGAATATCTGTTTGGAATGTTCAACAGAATATACCGCTTAGAAGATTTAAACAAAATGAAAATATGAGAAAATTTAAAAACAGAACACTCGGTCATGAATTGTATACATCAAGGAATAACAAGTAAATTTTATTTGTTTTTGCAGAGAAGCATTTTGGAAATGTTATTTTTTTTTCTCAGACGAAAATGAATAACTGGTGTCTTGAAGGGTGCACCTAATAAAGTATCTTCCTATGAAAGAATGTTTCTTTAATTATCTTCGTTTATGCCGATCTTCACGATTCATTATCAATCAATGTCCTACAGAGAAATAGTATTCCTTATCAGGTTTATTATATATCGATTTGCTAAGAGTAGTTTAGATGTGGCACAAGTTTGAAAACACACAGGGAGACCAAACTCACTACTCAGTTGTAATAGATCTAACGAGACAAGGTGCCTAATCATAATTAATATATATCTATCATAAACTAATATATATATATATATATATATATATATATATATATATATATATATATGTGTGTGTGTGTGTGTGTGTGTAATACTATATATATATATATGTGTGTGTGTGTGTGTGTAATAAATTCTGATCCTAATGGAAAATTTAAAACGTTTAATTTACTGTGTTCTTTTTTGTAAATGAAAATAGTTCGTTAGGTATCAGTGAAAACTGTGTATCATAGATCATGAGGTATATTTTCAAAATACATCATTTAGTTAATAGAAGAGTAATTTTGTTTGAATAAAAAGATGTTTGTATTGCTTTAAGCAAGAAGGAATTCCAGAATTAGTGATATTGAAGTTGAATGTCATTAATTGCGGGAATGTTTCATTTCCGAGAAAAAACTTCAGTTGACCACTGATTATTGAATGTAACGAGTGAATTGAATGAAATGATAATAGTGAACTCTTGTTGTTGTTTGCTACGTAAATGTGGTTGGGGTTTAGAAGGAACATGGCATTCGTTCCCACTTTCAAATATGAAATATTTCCGGAACAAAATGTCATATTCGAGCAAAGCAAACTACACAAAAACTAATAATGTATTATTTTCAATGCTTCATCAAAAGAGTGTCACTTCAGTTAACCTTCGTTTTTAGTGCGATTTTAATGATTCAATTTCTCGATCAATGTTAAGTTTCCATAAGACATGAAATTGCTTCTTTTTCAACAATAAGCTACCGGTAAGTGGACAAAAGTTAAAAATTAGTGATTTACTAAAACGTAACTTAGATGTTAAACAAGGGCGTAAGTACGGAGCACCCAGTGTGGATCAAAGAGAAGAATGTTTTATATCCACCATAGCATCAAGAAATTGATTTTTTTTGGTTGTCCAAATAGAAATAAGCAATTACCGATGTTGACAGAAAATTTTAAACTTTTAATTTACCTTTTTTTTATTTGGAAACTATGTGCATTTTTGCAAATGAAGATATCTCATAAAATATGAGTAAAAAAAAACAAAAAAAAATGTACCTTTCATAATAGAAGAGGAATTTTATTTAAATAAAAATAGATATCTCTATTGCTTTCATTACGGAAGTGTTTCATTTTCGAGAAAAAAAACTTCAGTTGACCACTGATTAATCAATGAATTGAATGAAATAATACTAGTTAAACGATGTTGTTGTTGATTGCTACGTAAATCTGGTTGGGATTTAGAAGAACCATGGCATTCGTTCCCCTTTTAAATATGAAATATTTCGCGAAGTAAAATATCATAATCGAGCAAAGCAAAGTCCGATTTTAATAATTCAATTTCTCAATCGATGTTCAGGAAAGAAACAAAATCCGTTATCAGGATTATTTGGATTATGATTTGCTAAGACTAGTGTAGATGTGGCCCAAGGTTAATATTATGAAGCAAGCATTGAGGATCTAACTGTTTATTCAGTTGTAACTGATCTAGCACGACAAGCTTGCTAACAATTACCCCATGTAGAAGAGCTCACCAGATTTTTATATATTTACATATTTATTATGCTTTGGAAATAGAAAAAGGATTTATCCAGATATACATTGTTTTATCTATTTAATTACTGAAATTTTAAATAAAACAATTTTGAAATAAAAACACTACTCGCATTGTTAACATTATGCTAACATATGTTTGGTTTTTGGAAGAGAAGAAGAACCGAGAAAATTATTTCAGTTGTATAAATCTAAGCAGATTATTAAGAGACTCGTGAGAAACAAAGAAAAGAGTATTGAAACGCTGCGTGATATCTGTCCTTTTGTATGGCATTGAATGCTGGACAATTTCCTGAAAGATGAAGAAGATATTTGAAGCAACATATTTGAAGCAACAGAAGGATGCTGAGAATACCATGAACCTGTTTTGGCATGTTAAGAAGAAAGGACGATTTGTAGATGTCTGTTTATTAACATGACCACACGATTTATATTTAACATAAAATACCACAAAATATGAGACACAAGAAGTAATAAAAGGTTTTTATTACAACCATATTTATATTTATTTTTTATAATGATGCACATGCATAGAGGTAATTATTTTCTAGGTGTTGTGTTCCTTTGACTGATTTAATATTTTTATCTGAGCTCACAAAAGTTGAATGAATTATAAAGCTGAAAAATGCTGAATAAACCGTAGCTTTAGAAAAGTATTTCAAAGAGAAAAGTTCTTGTTGCTTGTTTGGAAATGCTTTGTATGTTTGTAATGTAATTTGGAAAATTTCGTACGTACTTGCATGCGTGAATATGTTTTTAACTTCTGGTCGGACATGGTCGAAACGGGATCCTTTTTACAACTTCAACTTGTAGCGAGAGAAATCAAGGAAAAAGAGAGAGAGAATGAGCAAGCTCGTATCTGCTATTTATAATTAAAGCAATCACGTGACAGGATCGAAAGACAAAAGCGGGAAGGCATGATTTGATCACGCGCTGGAAATATATTTGTACGTGGGTGGATTGGGACGCCCACGTGTGTGTTTATTGACCAATTAGAAGCTGATATTTACTGAAAATCTGTATGAACCTGTGTAAGCTCTGGGTCCTCTTTTTGCACAACATTGTACAAAATTCAGATAAGAAAGTGGTAGCGGGATGCTAAAAACCGAACATGTGGGCAACGACGATGTTTTGAAGAAAATGGAAACAATACCTAATCTTACACTTAACATTAGGAAGAGGCTCCATAACTAGGGTACATAATAAGGAGGGAGGGCTTGGAAAATCTGACACTCACGTGTCAGCCTGAGGGTAGAAAAGAAATAGGAAACAGCGCGTAATATACTTGATGTGCTTGAGTAAATCGATGGTAGGTTATGTTTTAGGAGAAATAAACAAAAAACAATCTCATTAAGAGATACAAAGACTGGAAGATTTCGAGACCATCATCCCCAACGTCCTGAACGAACACGGCTCATAAAAGAAGAAATATGTTTATATGAATTTATTTTGGAAATTTAGCTACAGACTACGTCATAAATGCTGTTACAAAATTTCAAATTAATTTTACTTTTAAATTATTTGTCATTATATTGGTGTTTATGGTTTGATACTCCCCTCCCCCCCAAAGTATATACCATTTGGTTTTCATTAGCATTTTACTATTTACTGGCAATAGAAATTTGAAGAAACTATATAACTGAGAAACATGAAAATGGAGTGACTTTACTTGAGCTTCTTAAACTGGAAACAACTTGGAATAAATACTATTTTCATCAAAAGAACAATTGATTGATACAAGACTTCCTCCATCAAAGATATACCGAGACTAGGACGAACTCGCATCCCCAGAAGGGCAAAACAGATTAAGTAGGAGCTTAAGACAATAAGACTTAATCCAAGTAGGCCAGTGAGAAAATTGTCTAAGGATTCAGGAACAATGGGGATAACAATGCGGACGCTCTATCGAAATGATCTAAGAATGTCAGCCTCCAAGATGATCAAGAAACAGCTTCTTTAAGTAGCCACAAGGAAACAGAGTCTTCAAAGAAGTAAGCAATTTCTGAAACGCATCCATGATGGTACGCTACAAAGCATCGTATTCATTGATGAGAAACTTTTCACTGCTGAACGAACTTAACCATCAAAATGGTCGTATCCTTGCATCAAGTCGTTATTCATTTCCTGCCGATTCAGGAAAAATGCCTCAGAACACAGAAACTGGTAGCAGTATAGTTTGGGGCACCCATTTCGAGAACGATGAAAGTATCCTCGAAGAATAACGATCAAAAAACAAGTGTACATAGAGGACATTTTGGAAGGTGCACTCAAGCCCTGGGGCAATGCCACTTGTAATGAACATTAGACACGTCAACAGGATGCAGCGACAAGCTATATTGCGTGTGTAATACAGCAGTTGTACAGAGACAACTGCCCTGGCTGCATTACCAAGGGCGAATGGCCTCTCACATCAATAGATACCAATACTCTTGACTATTGTGTGCAAACAATTCATGAAAATGTGGCCTGTTCAATCTTGAAGCACTGAAGGCAAAATTAAAGAGAGTATAGGAGGAAATATCCATAAAAACTATCATATTCATTCCATTATGCCTCTTAATTGATGGCATAACATAGGGCCGCAACAACACCTCTTCAACGTGAGCGGTTCCGGGCGATCCGCTTCATCTCGGCCAATGTCGTGCTGGCTGCCATCCCAGGGGATTTACACCAGCATCCATCCTACACTCCACGTTGGAGGACTCTTCTTCGGTCATGTCGTTGTTTGAAG
>CAHIKZ030003802.1:885000-1100000 GCA_903632075.3 Acanthosepion pharaonis
AACAATTTGCGTGCATTTTTATTTTGATTTTTTTTTAATTAAGAGAGTTTTTCTTTGTCTATATTACTGAGATGAGGTATTATGTACACTATTTACATTATTCGGACTATTGTCCTCAACTTTGTCTTTGTGGATAAAAGCCCTTGTTATATCAAATGACAGGACCTAAACAGTGCGAGTTCAATACCCGGTTAAGGCAGTGGCGAACTTTCGGAGGGGAATTAACAGAAGATATCTGACATACATTAGATATAGCACGTGGAACACGAACAGTCTACCCCAGCGAGCGAAATAAAGGTTTCAGTTCGACATTCTAACCACCTGAAGAAGGCCAGTGTGTACAACGGCTGAAACGTTGTGATAAACATGGCGACTAAGACGAGGACAATAGTCAGAAGAATGTAAATAGTGTACATAATACCTCATCTCAGAAATATAGACAGATATTGAAAGGCCGAAATATTGTGATAAACATGGCGACAAAGATGAGGACAATAGTCAGAAGAATGTAAAGAGAGTTTTTCTTATCTTAATCCTTAACTAATCATTAAGTATCACCATAGATTATTTAAGAAATGTGTGTACATGTTGCAAAAATAATAAAATCTTTGTGTTATTATTAAGAGGAAAGACCTGATGATTTCTTTATGTAAATATTATTTTTTTAAATACCTCTTGTAACATTCGAAATTAGGGTTAAAAATCTTGCGTCAACGTTTGGTCATAAATGAGCACGTTATATTTGAGCTTCTGTTTGCGATGAAAATTAATTTTGAAATTCTTGGAAAAATCATATAATCGCCGGAGTTTAACGAAACATTCCGGACTTTATTTTTTAAATAAATCAATTTAAAAAAAAAAGATAAAATTGAATAGAATAACAAGAAATCTATGACATTATTAAATTGACAAGTTTTTAACTGTTTTTTTTTAAATAAATATATTATGGAGAAAAATAATTTTTTCGATGAGTAAATATTTTTTACAAGAATGGCTTTCATTTTTTTTTTTTTTTATTCTAATTACAATAATTATAAACTTTTCAAATTATGAATTAATTTGTACCATGAAGTGGGGAAGTGGAGACCCATGGTTGCCTACGTCCCGAGGGGAGACAGCACATAAAGGAAAGAAGATTAATTTGTAGCGGTCAAGAGATATTGTTATTAGAGTCTGTCTATATTTCTGAGATGAGGTATTATGTACATTATTGACATTATTCGGACTATTGGCGACAAAGATGAGCACAATTGTCCGAATAATGTATATTTTTATTAATAATAAAAATATCTGTACTAATCATGAACGGAATAGCTGATTTCATTCAACAATCTCTGTAATTTAAATAAATAATTTTGGATTTATATTGTACGTGCGTAAACATTTCTATTTTGGCAATTTCGGACATCCATACACAGCATTATCAGAAAATATGAGCATTAATTACAGAAAATTGCAAAATTGTTAGTAACGTCAGCGTAAGTAAGACTATAAAGACAAAGTACCTAAAATTCAATAAAAATATGCAGTTAGTTATGCGCGATACATGCTTAGGCGATCATGTATCTTTCGATGAATGACTGCCGAAGCAGATGTTTCCCCCGCAATAGGTGGCCATTTCTTTCTATAGAAACAGATTTGCTCTTCTATTTACCTACATCTGGGAAGAGAAGAAGAGGGTTATTACCTTTATTAGCACGTAAGTGAATTCAATGGATTCGACTATAATTCGAACCTGGATCGCCGATTCCTCAATCCGAACCGCTATCCATTATTCCACCGAGCCATAAGATATCAGAATGCTTAAAATATATTATTTTTTATTAAAGATTTCTACGTAGTTAAGTAATTATATAAAAAAGACATTTCTGTTGTATTCATCATATAATAATAAATTACTACAATTATATCCTTGTTAAAAAAAAAGTTCCCAAACATCAGGTTATCGATAGATGTGTCAGCGCTTCATACAAACAATCTCCTCCGCAATAAAAATACTTTTCTACACTATTCTAAAATAAGAGGAAGTAATATTTGTTTCAATTAATATTATAAAAATCTTAAAAACGGTTCGGAAATTATATTTAATTTTAAAAGATTTTTAATAATTTTGTTGTGTTGAGAGATTTGGCAATATAAACGATGTTAGCGATTTTAATGAGAGTCAGAAAATATCATTCCACTCTATTTAAACCCGGGTTTAAATACAATAATGTATTTTAATTACCGGAAATATCAAAAGTAATATATTAGATTGAAATAAAACAAATATAAAAGCTTGTTTCTTTTTTAGTATAAACTTGAAAGCTTCCGTATCATTTTATCTGGGGGTATCTAATTATTAACCTCTTTTTTGTGGACACAATGTTACACGATGTCACACCAAGATTTGGAATATTTGTACAATGAAAATACTGAAATGAAAATGCCCGATACACCCAACTACAAAGAAATGCGATGTCAAATTTCATTGTGGATATTACTGCCATCATTTGAAGGGTTTAATTTATTGAAATTAGTGTTGGTACTAATTTCCCTTTTCAAGAAAAAATTTAAATAAAAGGATACCCGCCTCCCCAATATCTAAAAAGAATACAAAACATCAGATAACTGCAGGGAACGATATTTAGGACACCATTGCATATTCTTCGGAATCATATGCTCCATCCAAAGCGAATTTCTTATTTATTTTATGGTTATAGAAAACCATATCCTTTTAGACTATATGAATTGTCACATATATACATATACATTACACACACACACACACACACACACACACACACACATATATATATATATATATATATATATATATATATATATATATATATATATACATACTTATATATGTATATATACACTCATACATATATTTATGTATATGTACATATTCTGTAATTGCATATATATATATATATATATATCTGTATATGTATATATATACATATATATATATATATATATATATATGTATATGTATATATATGTACATATATATATATGTATATATCTGTATTAGTATATATGTAAATATACATTGTATATATATATATATATATATATATATATATACTTATGTACATATATATCCACACATACATATATATGCATATATATGTGCATATATATATATTTATATAGAGATACATACACACTCACTCACACACACACACACACACACACACACACACACACATATATATATATATATATATATATATATATATATATATATATATATTCATAATAAGTGTACCTATTGATATTGACAATCTAAGAGTGCAATACTTACCTGCCTACTGTAAAGTCACGAAAAGGCACTGCACAGATGCAGAGAGAATCATTTTTTTTTTTTTTACATTTTTTCTCTGCGAGGCCAAGCTTTTATTCGTATTCCACCAGGAATTATATTTTGCATATAAAAGGGAAAATTATTTGGCTCGCTTTCGTTTTCTTTCTTTCTTGGCAGGAACATCAATCATTTTGAACTTCATGGTTGCATTCTGTTTCCTCTTACACTGCTACGAGTGAGTTTTTAATGGTCCAACAAGAGAAAACGTAACATACTCAATACAGAGTATTTCTTTTAATGTTAGAATGGCTTTGTTAATTGTATTTTTATGTAATGCGATACATTAAACAGAAATGGACTTCCTAGATTTATATTTTGTTTTTCGATCTCAAAGTTCTTCCACACTGGCACACACACTGAGTAAACAGAGAATCCATCGGGAGGCGAAGATGTAGAATTGGTTGTGCTTTGCTAGTTTAGTTATGTATTACAACATATCGATAAACTAAACGAGTAAAGAACATGGACATAGATACTAGGCAACATATTGTACACGCTTTCTATTATATATATATATATATATATATATATATATATATATATTTATTTTTATATATATATATATATATATATATAAATAGATAGATAGATAGATAATATTAGTAGTATCAGAGATAGAGCTAACATATTGTAGCAGATATATGTATGTATATATATATATATATATATATATATATATGTATGTATGTGTATGTGTGTATTTGTGTGGATATATAGATATATGTGTATGTGTGCACATGTGTATGGGTATGTGTGTATGTGGGTACACGCCAATGTATATGTATATACGTGTATATGTTATTGTGTATGTGTGTATTCGCATGTGTTTTTGAACATAAAAATATAGTTCATTGCTAGATTAGATAATCGTTATATTTATTTTTTATATGTTTATATTTGATTTATAACCTGTAGTCGATATTAATTTTGTCAAATTTTCTCAATTTCACAGCGACCCTTTCAGTAAATGTCCTTCAATTTTAGTTTCCCCCTCCCCATCTCTCTCCCCCACTTCTTCTTCCCTTTACTCTCCCTCCCTCATATTCTGATCTTTAACATTAGATCGTCTATGGTGTGTGTATGTCACCACGAAATGTATCTTTAATGTATTAGACATCCGACAACATTCATATTTCCCCCTTCCACTCACCTCCATAAAACCCCTCTCTGTTACAATTTAATCTCCTACCTTCTCTCGTCTGTTACTCCTCTCTTTAGCTTTAACATTCGTCTCACACTCTCATACTTACACTCTCTCTAAATTCTATTTTTATTTCCGCAGTTGTTTTTTTCTGTTTTCTTTTTGAATTTGTAGGTCTGATGAATTGGATCGTATTTACGATTCCAATGGAATAAATTTAAGACGCTACAATATAAAAAATATATATACATGTATTGTCAAATGATCGGATATATTGTAGCGTCTTGTCGAACGTAATTTTAACGAAGAAATGAATTGAATAAACATTTATATTTTTTCTTTTCTCAATAATTTTGTAGTTTTTAAACTTAATAGTGATTAAATTAGGATTTTAAAATTGCCAGTTTTTAATTTTAATATTAAATTTTATCATATAATTTTATAATTATTGGTTAGTATAAATTATTTTTAATATTACACGGATTTTAAAGATCTGAATAGCAATTATAACATGATTTCGTTGTCAAGCTTTTGAATCTTTCAATACTTGGTTTTGATTGGTTGTTCTAGCTTTTGTAACAATGTTTCCCCCTAGTGTAGGATCGTTAATTAATCTGAAACTTTTAAAACCATTTATTTTATCTTCAACATCATCACTTGATAAGACACCGAGTGTGTTGAAACAAAATGGCTATTTTTGTAGTGATTTTATAACATATTTATTTTATAATTTTTTTATAAATAATAATTATATATATATATATATATATATATATATATATATATATGGATATTTACGTGCGTGTGTGTATGTATGTGTGTGTGTGAGAGTATGTATATGTCTCATATATCTCTGTGTATATGAGTGCGTGTTTGTCTAAAAATACTGGGATATCAAAGTACGTATGGTCGAATCAAAACGCGCGGTAAAGTAGGAATGACGGAACACTTAGCCTTCCTCAAAATATTCAACTAGAATGAAATCTCTGATGTAACATCAGCGGCTTGACAGAATCCAGTAACCATGGATGCTGACTGATTTTTTTTATTTAGAATGTCTGTAACGTCTTTTACCCTCTAAAATTTTCATGCATTGGCGTCGCAATAGTTTTCTTGCAATGATATCTTGAAATGATCATATTCGACAACTAGTTTGTAGTTGCCATATTTATATTTACAGAATAAATTTCGTGACTGTTTATATTCCGTTTAAAAGTATGCCCTTGGAAGAAACACGTATCTACTTTATCCTGACCGTTTATTTTCTTTATGTGCTATGATATCTCAGAACGAAGGCGAACCTTGATCTCCACAATGTTATTTGTAACTTTTAATAAATTGTATCATTCTGTTATTTCTCCTAAATCCTGTTCCAAGGTCCATTTACTCAAGCTCATCATGTTATGCATTGTTTTTCTCTGTCTCACTTGCCTCCAATCTGTCCTGTGAGTATAAGATTTTCCAAACCCTTTTTTCTCCTTATATTCCCTAGATACCTCAATTCAGTAAGTGTTTCCTTTTTTTTCCATTTTCTCTAATTAGCCATTTCTCAAATTTTCGGCACCTGGTATTCTGAACATCCTTCTGTAGAACCACATTTCTTTTGCTCCAAGATTCTTCTTCATTTTTGAGGATGTTGTCCGGGATTTGCTGCCATATTGAAGGACAGATATCATGTAACTGTTTGGTACTAGTTTCCTTTTTTCACTTGAAGTTATTTCTATTTCTTAATGCTCTACTAAACCTTTGGAATGCATCTTTGGTTATCTCAGTATGTCTTCGGATTTCAGTGTCACAATTCCCATCCTTGGTTTAAACAGTTCAAAGATATTTAAATTTCCTCACTTGTTTGATTTTAGTATCTCCGATTTGCAATGCTTTCTTTGGACTCAACCTTTTTCTACCAAATTGTCTCCTTGAAGTTGAGGTTTTATCCTTTCTTCTCGCTTTCATCCAATAAATTTTGTAGTTTTCATTTTGTGTCTGCTATCAACACTCTGCCATCTGCATATCTGATATTGTTAATATTGTGGCCGCCCATAATGAATCATTTTATTTCCTCTCGCTCCATATGCTGAATAAGTATGGTGAGAAAAAACATCCTCGTCTTAAAACGCCTTGTCACTTTTACTCTGTAATATATGAAATTAAAAATAAAGTATGAACTAACATTGTAATAATAAGCAATTTTCACAGGTTGTAACATTTCCTGTTCTTGACGGCATGGTATTGTTAAAATATTTACATATTTTTCACAGGTGATGCGTGTCAATGTTCATGGCCATGTTAAGTCTGGTGATTGAATTCCTATAATAGTGATAGTCTCGCTTTGAGCATTTGAATTCTCAACTTCATTTTTTCCGCCATATTTCTATATTTTGTACGTGGTACAGTCAACTAGAAGTGTATTTACTCGGTCATATGTGTATATATGTGTTCGCGAGTACGTATATTTAAATTTAAAATATCTTTTTCGACATCATATTATAACAAGATCTTTTTACTTTTGGAAATTAATCAAAATGAGAACGTGTCTTGTTTTTTCTTCGAATTGGTTCAAAATTATTCTTTTCCCACAACATGATAAAGGCTTTTCATTATTTTTTTTTCTTTTTGTCTGTAAATTATTTCTGTTGACGTTTCTATTATATTGTCTTGGTGATTTCATGAAATAATAAGCAGCGACACGGTGTTTATTTTTTGTTATCTATTGTAAGAGTTCAACGCACATTGTCGTATGCAGAAACGTACGCCATTTTTATCGGCCCTACATTCGTAAATTCTCACATATAAATTAATAATTTCATATCAAGAACGAAATGCGAAAGCGCATTGTCTGAGTAGAAGGTGCCTTCCAAAAGCTAAGCAAAAAATTAAAAAACCGAAAAATTTCATCAAAATCTAAGTAACGAGAGCTCAAGTTCTATGCAATATCAGTTCTCCTATATGGCTTTAAATGATGGACACGGACGAAGAAGAGATTTTAGGCAATGGGGATGGAGTTTTGCAGGAAGATTCTAACAATACATTGGTCGAAGCATGTGTGACACTATTTAGGGTTGCGTGAAAAGAAAAGAAAAGGCTGAGAATTAATTTAGGTGATAAGAAGCTATCACGAAAAGACACTGAGCCATGTTATTTTTTCTAACAAAGAAAGGCCGTAATGATTTTATTTTCATTAGCGAAGAAAGTAAGATATCGGATCTGTCGGATTTAATATATGACGACGCGCCGAATAAAAGATAGCCGTCTGCCCATGGCGATAATGAAAAGTTAAGGTTGGTTAAGTGGCCTACGAAACAGAAACTGGGAGATAATGATAATCAGGTCAGGCGCTCTGACCGAGAAAAATGTCCGCTGGACCACCCACAATTTAGAAAGAAAGAAATATTAAACCATTAACTATCGTCGGAGATAACATTGGTTTGAAAGAAAAACACTTGTTTTATTGTCCAAACCTGGACATGATAAAAATTATTTTATCGGAACAGATAATTGGCGAAAATCTCGATTGACGAACTCCAGATGAAATTCGGTTAAGGTAGAGATTAGGTCGTGGGGGGTCGGCTCATGGAAGAGAAAGAAAAGAAAAAAAAAAGGAAAGAAGATATTTTTTTTCCTTTGAGCGATAATTAGCAAACACCTACGCTGCTGAGCGTTCATTGGCTGAAAGGTGGCGTGAGCGGTAGTTAAAGCATGAAGAAGGAGGGGAGCGCAGTTGACGCCCCCTGAAGGGATTGGGTGAGATACCCATATGAGAAAGGAATTATTTGAGAGGACGATTCCCTTAAACTAGAAATTAAAGATTTCTAAAAATGGAAAGTAATAAATTTTTCAGACCGAAAACAAAGAAAACCCTTAATGCGGATTTAGAATTATCAAGGAACCTTAAACCACGACAAGCCCACCCCGGTTTTGGTCGGCGTCCATATAAGCAGAGTCGCAGCGAGTGGACGGCAGTTTTGCAGTTGGGGTTGAACAGACAGGCAAGAGTTGAGCTGTGAGCTCCGAGTCCCGCCTTGCAGTAACCTGACTGAAAGATCCACGCAATCACGACCTCAACTTCTAACAAAGAACAATTTATTTTTGAAGGACGACTTAGACTCACACCACCAAAACAAGTTTTACGAATATCACCTGAAGATACGTCAAAAACCAGTTATCGAAAAACAACTTAAGATGTTAAGACTCGCCTAACAAACGCAAAATGTCACGAATCCATATTAGCGGTTTGGGAGAAAGACGCAGTCCTGTATTCAGCAACCAGATATAAAATATTGTTATTCCTTTTTAACACATTTGAACTTTTCGAGTTATTACTTTATTTTCTTTTACATATACTTGTGCGGTATTACCCTTGTTCGGAATCGACTTGCATTATGGCCCGGCAAATGATTGATTTCGTCTACCTAAGATCAAATCACAACTTGGGTAGGTTAGACTAGAAATCAAAGCAGTTACTTCGGTAACCAGACGTTGGAGGTGAGCTGGGAACGACAGGGCTGATACCGAATCTAACCAGATTCCCATCCGAATCAGCAAAAGGTTAGAACGTCACATTTGATGCCGCGACCAATACCAAGTCACATTGTTCGTCACAGGACAGAATAGGACGGCGAAGGAGCAGAGAGGCAGTCGGGGTGACGTCACAATTGGCGCCGCGACCAGAACAGCACGGCGGGCGCGGCCAGGCAGACGTCACATTTGGCGCAGCGACTCCGGGGTGACATCACACATGTTAGGAAATTGAAAGACAAAAAATCGATAGAAAAATGACTGATCCAGAAAGAGACATATTAAATCTAATTAAAGCACATAATGAGTTAAGATGATTTGGAAACTTTGACACTCACAGGGCCTATTGAAGCTATGAGGGACACATGAAAATGTTATGTAACCTTACGTAACGTGCTTATGTAAATAGACCGCACAACATGGCGGAAAAGGTTAGTAACACAAGAATTAATAAGAAATACAAAGGCCGTGAAGTTGTGGAGAGCCATGACTCCCCACATCCTGAAGAGTTCCTAGAAGAAAACCTAAGAAAGAAGCCATTTGTACATGTATCAAAATTATTTATGTGGATGTATGTGCGATTGACGAATATTTCCGTCATTTAGATTTAAGCCATGGAACAGCAATGATTAAATTTCCCGTCTTCCGGAAGAATTTAAAAACGTTTTAAATAAAACAGATGCTTTTGAGTGTTCAATCATTTAGCCATAAGTGATTTTAAAAAAATCATCCAATTGTGCCGGGTGTCTCTTTCTGCAGACGTAGTGAGGGAAATGGCAATAAAACACAATTAAACAGTGAAACATATTCTCTCTAATTCTGTTTAACTTAACTTTGAAAATAAATTTTATACCATATGACGCCAAATGAAGAAAAAAATTCAGGAGGTTTTTGAAATATTTTTTATCCTAAATTCATAAACATTTATTTATATTCTTCGATAATGTGTTTGTGATTAACTTCAATTGAAAGAATATTTTGATTATATTAGATAGGTTTTAAATCAATGTATATAATTATTACTCGAATTAACAAGTCTATTTTGTTAGATGGCATTAGAAGTGTTTAGTTTTTACCGCATTGTATTCAGAAATATCGCTTTTGAATTTGTCAGCTTTTTCATAATTGCCATCTTTGTTTTATTTATTAAAATATTGAAGCGAGAAGAAAATAATATTTCCCTAGCCAAATTTCCTCTCTCAAAAAACTTTGCTTAGCTTCTGGCATAGATATTTCCGTATGTCACTGTACATTCAGATATCTGTGGTGTACTTTCCGCCATTTTTTTTAATAAACTAAAGAAAACTTTAAATGTATTTACTCGTTTGATTTTGACTTTGACACTACATTGTCGTCTGTCTCTTTTACTGACGACCATTCATTCTATTGCCTTATACTTAAAGCTTCTTACATCTGGTTTCATTCTTTCAATTGTCTAAGTATTCTTTCATTTGCTTTAAGATTCTTCCATCAAAACCTTGACTTCTGTGTACTCTATGTTAAGAATAGTTCAGACGATAGTAAAGTCTTATACTAAATAAAGTTAAATGAAGTTGGTGAGAAATATATACCTGTCTTATTGTCTTTCTATTTTTGTGAAGCCACTGAATATCCGTATGTATGCCGTTTGTTTCCAGTATACTATGACTTGGGCATTAATGACTGCTTTATGACACAAGAAAGCTGACACTCCCCTGCATAAGTAAGCCATGCCATGTATAGGAAAGGAAGTGAAAATGTTCAGGTAAGTTTTAACTTATTCGTCATACACACTAGAGGGAGGAAATTTCGCTCATGAATTTTAAATAATAAAACGTATTTTTTTATTACAAGGGTATACGTAAAAAAGAAGTCTTAATATTATATTCCTTTCAAAAGAAAGGAAATACAGTAGAACCTCGTAGTACGAGTTCACCATTATAGGACCAACTTGCTTTGCGAGTTTCCATAATTGAGAATTTTTGTATCGTAGGACGAGTGAAAATTTGCAGTGCGAGCAAGCATAATATAGACGGAAACAGCTAGGAACTTTCTTGTCATGGGGAAAAAGTTGGAAGACACTGTAGAAAAATACCACCCACAAAAATTAAGAGCAAGTCGTGCGGCGGTTTTGTTGAACAAAAATTGGTTTGACTCTATTTGTGGCATTTTGATATCAAGATCGAAACAGATTTCTAATGATAAGTTCCTAAATAAACACCCTGCAAGTGCAGAAAGCGAATCAAATTCCACAAAAAGTACATAAGATCCGATAGAAAACGCCAGAAACAATCTTATGAAAGGAGAGTGGGTTGATAAAGGTTGTGTATTTCCTAAATTCATTCGTATTGTGTTCATATTGCATACAATTATTGTGAAGTAATTTCTTACTGTCCGTTGTCTATTATTTAAATTGGAAAATAGACATTCAGTATGATTTGGGAGAACTCGGATTAATTAATTTTCCATTAATTTCAGTAGGAGAAATCATTTGTATTTGCAAACAGAGCAGGGTCTGGGAATTAATTAAAGTCGTGGCCTCGAGGTCCTAAAGAGTCACGTATATATTACTACAGAGTTTCCAACATTTATCGAGGCGTGCCCTAACGAGGCATCACTATAATTAGGATATAATACATTATATATATAGATAGATAGATATGTGTGTGTGTGTGTGTGTGTGTGTGTGTGTGTGTGTGTGTGTGTGTGTGTGTGTGTGTGTGTGTACAGACGAACCTACCAAGGTTTCACTTAAGCTTCCGCTGAACATCCGCTTAGGTGAAAATTTGGTAGGTTTGTCTGGCTCTTTATGTTTGACTAGATCTGCTCTACTTTTGTATTGCACACTTATCTAGCTTATCTAGTTCGTTGATTACTCGTATCGAGTTCTTTTTCTTTGGGCTTTGGACCTGTAGGCTGTACGATTATTTTCGACAGACATTCATGTTCCTAGCTCTTTGTTTTAAACCCATTTTCCTTCGAAACTGATTTAATCATTAGCAAATAAAGAAACCGAAGGTTTTACGAGACGAGTGTAGTTAACTATATATATATATATATATATATATATATATATATATATATATATATATATATATATATATATATATATATATATACATTATATTTATTTTATATATATATATATATATATATATATATATATATATATATATATATATATAAAATATATATATATATCATAGGTATTAATGTGATATATAATATATTTAATATATATAATATATGTATACAAGATATATGTGATATAAATAATATAGTATAAAAATATATACTAAATAATATATATTTATATTATAATATAAATAATATATATATATATTAAATCATATAAAAATATATATATATTATATATGTATATGTAATTGTTATATACATATACATATATGTTATATATTTTTTAATTATAATAGATATATATATATATCATATATATATTATATAAATATATATATAAATAGATATATAGATATTTTTATATATGTAAAACATATGATATATACATGCATGTATATATATTATATATATATATATAATATTTATATATATATATATATATAATATATAATATTTATATATATAATACATAATATATATATATTATATATAACATATATATTATATATTATATATATGTAATACATAATATATATTATATATAATTATTTAAGATAGTATATGTATTATATATCTCATATATATTATATAATTTATATATATTATACATATATAAATTTTATATTATATAAATATATTACATATACATTATTTAAATTTGATATATATAGATATTTTCTGATTTATTTGCATTTTATATTATATATATATATATATCATATATATATTATATCTTATATATATACATATCATATATATGATATATAAATTATACATACATTATATATATATATACATTATATATATTATACATTACATATATGTTGCATATGTATATTTAATATTTTTTATATATATATATATATATATATGTATTTTATATTTTCTACATATATATATATATATCATATATCTTAATTCATATATGTTATATATATGATTAATATTATATATTATGCATGTATATATATATATATACACTATATATAATATATATAGTATATACATAATATATGTATATTTATTATATATAGACATATATTTTTTATATATATATATATATATATATATATATATATATATATATATATTTAAAGATACTTTTGTAGGTACAAAATTTAATGATCGAAATAAAAGTATAAAATTTAATATTACAAGACATATTATATATATATATATATATATATATATATATATATATATATATATATATATATACATATATATCATGCATATAGTATATATATTTTATTTATATCATATATAAGCAAGTATTATATACATCAGGAGTCTCAAACTGACGACGCGCTTGCCTCATGCGGCCTTTTACGTGCATGTTGGCGGCCCTCACCATATTTCCTATGGCGGTTCTATGTCGAGATTATTAAAAACAGTGAGTTGTGTTTTCAATTGAGTGATTAGATTGTTTATTCTCTATCAATGTATTTTTTTTGTTTTCCAATGTCAACGACTATTTTTAATTTTCGCTTAATCATGTCATTATCCTTGACGATTAAATACGAACAAATATAAAGTAAAACGTTCGTAATTTGGTAATATTTTGCATTAAAAATATCGAACTTCACTCCATCTCTTAAAGAGAGAAATATCTGAAGAAGGACATGTGTTTCAAGAAAAGTGGAATTCCAGTACTTTTGTACCAGTGTTAATGGAAAGATAAACTATTTGATTTGCAACCACTGCATTGCGACGCCAGAAGAATATAATGTGAAAAGACATTATGAAACAATCTTATCGATCTTATGATAAATATGAAGGAGATATGCTTGTTTCAAAAGTAAAGGAATTCAAGATTAAGTTAACACAGTAACAGAGTTGCTTTACAAAAAATTCCAAAAGGGAATATTAGTTCTTTACTGCAAACTTTGAACTCTGTAAAATGATCGTCATCAGTGGCAAATTTTACAGTGATGGAGATATATCGAGAATAGTTTTTCTAACGCGATGTCAATCTTCATGACGACATAAAAATGATTACATTGTACTACCTTGTATTGCATTTAAAATTTAGCTACCACTAGTTGTGATTAATATAAGCCTGTTAGAAGGTGCAGCCTCGAGGCTGTAAATCTGGCTGATGCGGCCTTCCATATTCACCGAATTTGACATGCCTCTTTATACATGATATATATATATATATATATATATATATATATATATATATATATATATATATATATATATATTATACATATATATATATAGTATCATTATATGATATATATGTTATTTATATATATTTTATATGTATTATATATATATATGTATATGGTATATACATATGTGTAATATATATATATGTATATATATATATATATATATATATGTTTTGTGTGTGTGTGTGTGTAAATATATATATTATATATCGCATACCCACTCATACTTGCACAGATTTATTAGAATTAAATTCACCGTTAATAATTCCTTCTCAAACTGCTTGCTCTAACAATCACCCACGTCATTAGGACAATTGAATTACTAACGAGAGCGATTGTATATGTATTAATAAATAATCTTAAGGAAATCTGCATATATTTTCCTTGGAAGGAAAGACTGCAGCTTTTTACTGGACCCGTAGACGGATGAGTTTTCTAGCAAGGCCTAAAACTCTTTGTGTATTTCTTTATGCACACTGATGAACATTTAGTCTTAGGAAAATAGGACCGAGCTGCAGAAAATTGAAAGGCGTCTTAAACCTCTGCCCGGAAACACACTGAACAAGAACAAATAATTTCGGAATTGGTTATGGTACACATGCCACAAGAGATTTCATAATCGATTTCCCAGTTGATGAATGATAATGTAGTGGATATCGATGGCAACCCAGCGATTATTCACAAAGACAGAGACATTACTCTTCACAACAAAATCCGTAGGCTTTTTACATTCTATTGGATGTGATCTAGTTACAAACTCCCGACTTCAAAGATGTGCCAACATAAGGCGACAATCAAATGAAATATTTTTATACTGATACAAATTACTCCGGAACTGTTCTTCTCTAAATTAATGAAACCTAAGTTGCGTCAAGTCTGCTAAAACATATAGCTATCTATATTCTAATGTCAAGTGTAAAATCCAGGGATAATTAAAGCTTTACTGGTATACTTTTTTATTCGGAGGAAGTGCCTGGAAAATATTGGAAAGCTGAACAAATATTATGTATGCAAACTTAATATGATAATGGTGTTCGACAGAGGCATAATCGTAGGTCTGTGAAAAATGTTGACAGATTCTTATCATAATAATCCATAATTCTATGTATCCTGTTAGAAAATGCTAGTTCAAACTGATAAACCCTTGCTTACTAGTCAGATATTCGACAACTCACATCGGATAAGGTTGGTTTGAACCCCGTTTGTATGGAATTTTGACTGCAATGGATTATCTTTGAAGACCCCCAACCAAAATAAACAGAAAATAGAACAAGAATAGAAGGATGAAGACACCTCACAGCGCCCAGCTTTCTTAGTGTTGACAGGCACCACGTCATAGAGATAGTTTAATATCCGTTCCCTAGTTCTTATCTCCTCTAAGGAAAGATGATGATGCTACGGTAAAAAATATATCTGAAATAAGCGTTGTTTATTTAGGCTTCTATGTGTAGCTTGGACCAGAAGAATTGTCGGTATACCATGAGAAGACAGATGCGATACGCATTCCAACAATGCAGTTTGGCAATAATTGTTCACATATTTTATGGATTGCTAACTACGTCAAGCATGAAAACATATTCAACACAAAACTGTTTTTAATACTCTTCCAGAAGAGACGTAAATAATCTAGTAAATATCGAGGATAAAACAATGTATACATCCGATTTCGTAAAGAAAAATGGTCACCATTTACATTACTCGGACTATTGTCCTCATCTTTGTCGCCATATTTATCAAAGCATTTCGGCCGTTGTACGCTCCGGCCTTCTTCAGGTGGTTGAAATGTCGAACTGTCGTTGAAGACTCATGGTACAGTGAGTAAAGCGTTTGTTAGATCCAATGACAGGACCCAAAAGTGTGAGTTCAATACACGGTTAAGGCGGTGGAGAACTTGGAGAGGGGAATTAACAGGAGATAACTGATAACTGACATCCATTAGACGTGGAACTAGAACACTCTACCCAAGTGAGCGAAATAAAGGGTTCAGTTCGGCAGTCCAACCACCTGAAGAAGGCCGAAGCGAACGATGGCCGAAACGTTGCAATAAATATGGCGACAAAGATGAGGACAATAGTCCGAATAATGTAAATAGTAAATACCTCATCTGAAAAATATAGACAGATACTGAAGAAAAAATGATGCGCTCAATTTATTACAAGTGTCAATAGGTTCAGAAAAAGATTATGAAATTAATAGAATTATGCGCTCAAATTTCTGATCAGAGAGAAATCGTCGTTTTCTGTGACATTCCTACAGGGCATATTATTAAAAAGGCTAAAAATTCAAGCATCTAATTGATGAAAACCGAGGTCAATCAATGAGGTCAATTGCCATAAAGCTGCATGTGTCTGAAAAAAAAAACAGTCAGAAGGAGTGTTCATGAAGACATTCGATACAAGTCCTACGTGATGAATAGACGTTAATTTGTGTCTGGAAAAACAAAAGAAAACCGTTTAAACAGATCCAAAAGGCATAAATAAACTTAAAAATCCTTCAGAAGCTGGTGGGATTTGGTTTTGCTCAGATGAGAAAGCTTTTGTATAAGATGAAAAACTTAACAGAAGAAATGACACATGGCTTTGTTCACATCTTTCTGAAGCGCCAAGAGTGATGCGCACAAAATTTCCTTCCATTGTTATGGCATTGGGTGTTATTAGCAATGAAGAACATATTATGCCACTCCACCTTTTTCCACAAGGTCTTAGAATAAATGCTGCTGCTGTTAAGCCCTGGATTGACAACATATGCAGCGGCAGCCCTTACATATTCCAGCAAGACTCCATCCCACAAGGCTCTATGAACACAAAAATGGATGGCTGACTATTTGTACGACCAGCTCACACCCAACATTTGGTCTCTTAAATCTCCAGATCTCAATCCACTAGACTATTATGTGTGGGGCGTTGTTGAGAGGGAGCTTAATAAAAAGCCTCATAACACCAAATACTCTCTTAACACTGCAATAGTTCAAGTAATGGCTGACATAAATAAGGAACAATTAATCAGAGCTTCGAACTCTTGTAGATGCAGTTATTGATGGTAGTGGTGGTTTTATTGAATAAAATTAAATAATAGCTAAATTTCATGTTTACTTGTTTGTAATCAAATATAATTATATTCATTTTTTTTTTACTAATCCATAAAATCTGTCCTCAAATACAAGCCGCACCCTGTATTTGAAAGATGGGTGATATGACCACAAGGGTTTCGAAGCGTTCGATGAAGATATAAAAATAGAAGAGTCATAACATGAGTGCAGAATAGGCTGATGAAGCTCGAAAGAAGGGAACACATTAAAACCCCAGCATTTGGAGAAAGATGCAAATAACTGAAATCCCGAAAACGAGATACGGTCTTAAAGAATCACAGTATTTATAAGGGTTATTAAATCCCTACTTATCCGGGAGATGTAGGAATGTATTTGAAAGCCTGCTTGATTTACACAAAAGTGGTAGGTATATACAAATTGTATATTAAGTAGCAATAGTCAGCAATATTTAAGGTCATCCCAGCAATTATACTACACAATACGCAAATACCACTTAAGACACATTAACATTATATAAGAGTTACATTTTCCTTACTGCCTTTGTTACAAGTCGTGTCTGCTATGAAAACTTAATATTAATACTACTAACCACTTATTTCGAAAACGCTTACGCATACAATGTTAACTTTCAAGCCTGATATGAAATAAAACAAGGAAATTGTATGTGATAAGAATAACACGATAATAAAAGCCGATTTTTTTACAGACGAAATTACAAGTATATTAAAAACAAGATACTTTTATTGAAATCTTTGCAAATAAATTTCTGGCTCTGACGTATGAAAACGTTTGAAATATATTGAAAGAGTTTTGGCAATATTGATTATTACGTGAGAATATTTGTTTATGAAAAGCAAATCATATTCAAAGTAAAACACTTCAGATTGGCTTAAGTAACGTAAATTTTAATATCAAGTACTCATCTGTTTTTTTTTTTTCATTTCTAAGCGGAGAAAATAACAAACGTTTTTTTTTTCCGACTCACACACTTTTGAGATATTGACAGGCTTCACTAATAATTCATTTAAGTCATATATAAATGTGAATTCAATTTTCATAAACTTATACCATTAGGAAGGAAAATAATATGTAACACTTATTTTCATCCTGCATAAAGAAACAAGGGTATCGCAATGAGAAATCAAACGGGTAAATAACATTGAAAGACATTAAAAATACTTTTAGACTTCACAGAAATTTAAATATTTGTTCATCTTTCTCGAAACCTCCCTTAGATATCGATGAATTTTTTATTAGAATTTCTACTGAATTTTTTTAATCTTTTCACATCAACCAAAGGTTTATTAGGAGTGAAAGAGAATGAGGAACCTTTAGAAGGGACCGGAAACATAATCCTAAACAGAAGACGAGGCATAAACTTCTGCTCTTTTTTTAAAAGACAATGGAGGAGTGTGAACTGGACGATAGGCCAAATTATCTATTCCTATGAAATTAAGTTTACAAAAATGACATTCATCTTGAAAGGACGTAAATATTCATTGATTTAATGCAAATATAACCCTTTAAGAATATCACTTGGATACTGTTTAACCGTAAATATATTTTACATGTTTTAACAAATTTCCTGGAAACGGATTTTACTTTCAGTAAATTTGCATGTTCACATGCCTGCTTGTGTGTATATGTGATGTGTGTGTGTGTGCCATAAATCGAAATATTTAAAACCCAAAAATAAAATTAACTATTGACTTCATGTAAATTTTGTTTAATAAGAGGACATAAAGTGTGATACTGAAATCCGGAGGAACATGGAGACAGTGAAAGTGTCTTCCAAAAACTAAGCCAAGTATTAAGAAAGAGGATAATTTAGTTACAAACAAAGAAAAGATTACTGAACTGATATAGTGATTTAGCAAGCGTAGTTCAGATGTGGCACAAAAACGAAAGTATGTAGCACCCAGTGAGCATCAAACTCACAACTCAGTCGTAATTGTTCTAGCGAGACAAGCTTGCTAACCATTAGACCACCTCGAGGTGCCTAAATAGTGATTTTCCAAGCGTATCTTAGATGTGGCACAAGGCTGAAAGTATGGGGCACCCAGTGAGGATCAAACTCACTACTCAGTAGTAAGTGTTTTAGTGGGACAAGCTTACCGACCATTAGACCACCTCCAGGTGCCCAAATAGTGATTTTCTAAGCGTGGCGCAGATGTGGCGCAGGGCCGGAAATTTGGAGCACCCAGTGAGGATCGAACTCACTATTCAGTCGTAATTGTTCTAGCGAGACAAGCTTGCTAACCATTACACCACGACGAGGTGCTCTCCTGAACTGTTATATAACCTTAATCCTACTATCTAGTGAACGCTGGGTAATCTCCGCACAAATAGAGAAGATACTTGAAACAAATAAAATGCAGTTCAACAGAAGGATGCTGAGAAAAACACGGACGGAACATGGGAAAAACTACTAACTATTATTAGAAAAAATGGAAACAAACGTGACACTTTTGCCTAACATCAGAAAAAGGCGGTTGGAATTTCTAGAGCACATAATGCGGAAAGAGGGCTTGGAAAATTTGATACTCACAGGACAGATTGCAAGCAAGAAGTAGAGAGGAAAGCAATACCGATACCTACTTAGATAAGCTTGATTAAATGGATTGAGAACAAAGGTTATCGGGAGATAACACAAAGACAAATTTGCTAATTTTGTTTTTATTGTCACAGCGTTTTGGCCGTTGCGTTCTCCGGATTTCATGAAGTGTATCTCGACCCTGATAATCTACAGGGATTTTTATTTAATATACGACGGTAGATTATTCTCGAACCACTGCTATTGTTTAGGAATTTTGTCGTGTTGTTCTTCGTTTCGTACTGCTTAGTTATTGCTTGTCCCGTTTTCACTGAGTCCAAGTACCCACTGCACACATCAATACCGATTGATCCATCTGCTGGCTGCATACACGTCGATTGGATACCGATTATCACGTTGTTCTAGATGTATATTAACTAGAAAACAAAGTTCATTAGCCGTTGACAGGCCTTCGTTTAATAATGTTACTCTTCACGCCACTCTCTTCATGGATAAGCCGATGATCCGACAGTGCAGCAGGTTTTACGACGCTATATAGTAACTATAGCACTCCTAGAATGATCTGAAATAAAGGTTAACATTATATATATTACATTTACGTTTTAAATAACTTATAAGATTATCTTAGTGGGACACAAGGTCAAAATTTGGCACTTCCTGTTCGTTTCAATATTACTGTCAGAGTTCATAGCATGTTCTGTATCATTTCATGTAAATATTAGGAATATGCCTACCATAACACAGTATCAAACTTTACTAAGAAACAATTTAATGCTGCGTTTTTTATAGTACATGTACCCCAACTATTGCCTGGAGTCGTTTTTTCTAATACTATGGCTTTTTCCAATCCTAAACAATAACATTTACATAGCTGTTTTAACGTTATGGATGTTTTGTATTGCCTTGTTTTTTAACACCATTTTTAATTTAGAAAACAATTCAAGATGTTTAAATAATCTGACGGTAAGGACAAGTGATTTTAATAATGCTATTTTATACAATTATTCTCCCAATGTAAGGCAAGATTTTATGGAATCAATTGTTAGGTGTGTTGCTAGGCAAGATGGTTCATTGTATCGGGTATACTCATTTTTTCTCTCAAGAATTGATCTTAAATATTTATAAGTCGATACTTTGAATATTGCTGCCACATCTGGACGTTGCTTCTGGTATGTATTTATGGATTCTTGATAAAATACAATGAAAATCTACAATGCTATTTGTCCTGACTTGGGATCTTAGATTCAGTACCGTTCCTAATCTCGTAATGTATCTTCTCTGTACGTTTTCTATAAATACTTTCATGTTAATGGTTCTTATGAACATTCCTCTATGGCACCTGGATTTATGAATAAACTGTAAATTCTATACTGGGAGTTTCTTCTCTCTCACTCTGGTTGAACTATCTTCCGACTTCTTGCTTCCAAGTCAACTTTGATCTTCCAAAATTTAAATACAATGACAATCTATTTTGTGTGTCTTCTTAATTCCTGTTTTTTTATTGTTTTCTCTCGCTACCCCACTTGCGTCTTAGTAGTTTTATTGCCTTGTTTGGGTGGAATGATTAAGAAGGTGGATTACTGTGTGGTTTTGTTGATCGTAAGAGAAGGCAAGTCGTGCTTTTCATTAGATTATGTAGAAATAATTGACGGTTAACCTTAGATTTGAAAAGGTCAAATCGGGAAAGCATCTAGCTGGATTTCTGTTCAACAAAGAAGCAGTTCTTGGGAGGAAGCTGTCCGAGTGGAACTAACTTCTTACTAATGGATTACGAAGGGAATGAGGACGATTTATGCTTGTGGGGGTGACATGGTGGGTTCCAGTTACAAAAGTCGAGACTGATGGAACCAAGGAATATAGCACGTCAGAAAAAATGGCAGGGAATTAGGGAACGATTACCCAGAGATTCGCTACGTATTATTGCTCGGAAAGGAGTTGTAAGGTGAAAAATAATTTATCACCCACAATGCTGCATAAACACGTTTTTTAACTCTAACTGGTAAGCGAGAACTTGGAAGCAGCAGCGGCCAGCTACAACAGGAATACTCCATTTGTTTGATCTGTCTCGGGTAAAGATAATACATAGCAAGCAAAGTCAGATACTTACTGGAGTGGTACAATTTTGCAGTAGGCGTTTAAGGCAAGGACTCCCCTTAAGAGAACGCCCACGCAGGTGACATTTCTGGGATGGCTCGGTGATGGTGAAAGGCTATTTGTTTGGTTTTAGATGTATTTAATTTATTAGTGTGGCTATCAGGTGTCACATTTGACACTGTGAACTGATATCTGATTTCTTTTTGACGGAGGTAATTCGTATTTTTCACCGGCATTAGCGGTCAGTAGTCAAGCCGAATCAAACGTTTAAATCCAGAATGATGGATGTCATGACAAATATAGTTCCGAAATTTGCAGTCTGCTGCGTTTTATGTTTTACGGCGCACTTTTAATGAATCAAAAGATAGACATCAACCACAACAATTGGCGCGCATTCAGCAGCAAGAGAATTTTTCCCTGATCTATTTTCCAGTTTATGCCCAAGATTTAAGACCAAAAAAACAAGATATTCATAAACTCTATTTCACCTATGCCCTTATATCCTTGTCATTCAAGAGTTGTCAAAGCTTTTAATGAATATATATATATATATATATATATATATATATATATATATATATATATATATATATATATATATATATCTCCAAGTCGAATGCATTGATTGGTTATGTCGCCATTTCTGAATAAATCTGACTAAAAGGAAAAATGAGACTAAATATACCATACGCAACACTATTGATTTTGTCAACTCTGATCTACGTTAGTTATTGTCGATGTATCGTGGTATGCCATTGCGGTTTTCCCCGAAGGTGGATTTAAGATTCTTGCGAGGAGATAGTTTACTCTACTTCCTGTTCCGGTGGATGTTTATGCTATTTATCCTACGAATACACATTGTTGGCACCATTGGATCAAACCCTTGTTTATATTTCGATGACAAATCTTGATATGTACATAGGATATGGATTTGCAACTAGCTGATGGAAGTAAGACTCTCAGTTCAACAGGATGATGGGCTGAGAAGCATACCAAAAATATATATATATATATATATATATATATATATATATATATATATATATATATATGTGTGTGTGTGTGTGTGTGTGTGTGTGTGTGTGTGTGTGCGTGCGTGCGTGTAAACTATAAAACTCCTTTAGTTATTTAGACCTCTTGCAGGTTTAAGGCAAAATAACTTATTGAAAAAACTAAAGAGAATCTACAACTCCATTGTAATTGTGGACTAAGATTTTCTTGATTAATACGTAAGATGCAGTCTGTTGACTTTTATAAGTCATTAAATGAATTATATCCAGTTTTACGATTCATCTAGGAAAAAAAAGAACGTTGCTGTTTTTTTTCTTTCCCTTTTGAACGTTTTGTTTCGCAAATTGGATTCGATTTTTCTAACGTTTCTTTTATCATCAACCCACCTATTGTCCCAATCAAGGAAAATTAAATCTTAGTAAGCGCTTGGTCAATTGAGCCTTGTTAATTCTGTTAAAAACTAAGCAATTCAGAAATTGAATTTATTAAGAAAGTTTTAGATGCCAACGCATAACCTAAGGATATTTTTCGATTCAGCATTCATGCTAAAATTATACAATTCAATAAACCTAAACTAAATGGTTCAGAAAAATGTATCGTGTGTCAGCTTATAACGTGGATGAAGTGATATTAACACGCCATTTATTAAACAATTTTTTTACAGTATGCGGCATTGTTATTTATCTGCCAATCGCCGCATTGTCGTTACTGCACAACCGATTCAACGGCCAGTTCGTAGTTTAGCCTACTAACCAGATTAGTTTGGTTATTTACCATTTAAAATAGTGTATTGCTGACTATATAACTAGAGTCAGTAGAAATGTTTGAAGGGAAAAACATTAAGAATGTACTTGTTAAATTTCGAAATGAGCAATGTGATAATTTGAATAATTACACCAATACATCTGGGTCTGCGGTAGCTGAACGTTGATTAAATAGTCCTATATGCATTTCGTCCTATATTCAAAATGTATTCAGTTTTCAGAGTAATGCGCCCACAGAATTATATTTTAAAATCCTCGAAAAATATATATCACGTCATCAAAGCCTTTCTTTCATACAAAAAATGATTATATATATATATATATATATATATATATATATATATATATAAGGTGCGATGGGTAAATCGTCGCCATTTTATATTCTTGATTTCGCGCATGGGCGTGGTTTTTTTTTGATTTTGTCGACTATCAGTTTGGCTGCATCTGTGAGAAAACGAGCACCTTGACGCAATTAACTCCATCAGAAATTTGAAAACAGTATGCTCGATTGCTTGACATTCACGCCAAAAGCTCTAATGCGAAAATATCCGAGAGTTTGGTGTCAATCTGAGAACATTGCAGAGGATTCGGAAAGAGGTAGATGAGTCTAATTGTGATTACAAAGGTGTTTTGAATGATCACTAGTGATGGCGAATTTATGCCTTCATTCATCTTCCGACAGGGCGCTAGAATCAACACGTAGGACTAACTCAATTGCCTTGAAGTGATAGCACTGCCCTGATTACAGAAGGTGGCTGCTGGAAGAAACTATGTATGGCAACAGGACTCTGCACCATGCCACAAATGCAGGAGAAGCCAGTTATGGGTGTCAGACAATTTCTGCAGTCACATCAACTCCTAGATTTGACCACCTAACTCCCCAGACGTCAATTTACTTGATTATATTATGTAGGGCGCAATTGATAGAGAGTCCAAAACCTCATTGTAACACCAAAGATGATCTGAAGGTAATTCTCATGACAGCATTCACAAACTTAAACAAAGACCTCGTCCAGAACAAATTCAGGAGATTTCGAACTTTATTAAATAAATTTATTCTGTGGATATTTCTGTGCAATTTTGTTAAATATATCTTTTAAAATGAGATGTCTGTTATTTTCATTTTTGCGTAATTTAGACGAAAATCTATATATCACTATATATATATATATATATATATATATATATATATATATATATATATATATATATATGTAACATAAATATAACAAATATAGTCTTAAGGTATGCAATATTTATGTGTTGAAGTGCTCAATATCAGGGACAGAATGTATTTCAATATAATAGTCAACAGTGGTGTCAACATCCAGCCATAACAGATTGTTTCATGTTATGCATAATCCTCAGGTCTATGATTGCGTTTATTCATAATACTGAGAGTCACTGATGTTTGTTAACAACAATGTCCACTTTTATCTTTAGATATATGTGAAAATGTTATATATTTTCTATATATTACAAACAATTTTAGAGGAAACTTTGATAAAGTTGAAAAATTTTTGGTAAGCCTCGTTTGATCCTTTACAACATCATCGGAACAAAGTGAGGTTTAGGATGACGCGACTACACATGTGGACATGGAACGGAGAAAATTTTAAATTTGAATTATTTTTGAAAGGAAGCATTCCAATGCGCCCATATATTGTTTCCGCTTCCCAAAAACTGGTAACAGTCATAACAAAACTTTTGAACTCTCTCCTCAGAACAATCAACCCATCATCTGTGAAAAACTCAAGCAAGCTGTTTAAAAATCTAAGAGAAATAGATAAGAGTGTATAAACGATTGGCTAGATGTTAAATCTATATTCAACCAACGTCCCTTTTAACAAATGCTTAAATCTTCTTAAAAAGCGTCTTAAACAAGAAAAAAAAAACCTTGCCTATCAATAGCTCAAATAATAAAATTCTGACGTCTAATCACCAATCAATACTGTTTTACCTTTAGAAAAATGTTTATAAACAAAAACTTGGATTACCGATGGGGAACTTATATATGTACTTTGTTAGAATTTCTTGAATCTGATGATTTTAAAGATATTTTTCTAAACAATCATCATAATATATATATATATATATATATATATATATATATATATATATATATATATATATATATATTGATGCATGTTTCATTAAATAATATAGACAAGTTTTGTCTATTTTATGTAAATTCTTTTCATATCATCTGATAAGATTAATAACTTTATCATTAAACGAAGAAAGAAAATCACAATATTGAAACATATTCTTTAATCCTATCTAAGCTTTCGGCTTACACAAAAATTCGTGCATACAAGACGCTGGAAACGAAAATCGTACCGCAGCTCATGACGTCACACATTACCACGCGAGAGTGAAAACGAGAAGTATTAAGTATAGGATACTGTAAGAGAAACGGATATACGCAGGTTGAAATTCTGCTGTTTCTCTCCGGCTTTTCTATTTCTGTTTTCTAATCTTTCTTTTATTTGAACATTTTCCCAATGAGATGGAATTCTTTCACTGAATAGACTTGTAAGTTTGCTATTGTACGTCGCCTAATTTGGAAGAGTCATTTCCATTCTTGTGGAAAATCTCCCTGGTGGCATCAGCATTATCGTCAACATATCCCTTATAAGTAAAGTGTAAATGCATTTTTAAGGACCTTCAGTAGTATATTGAATGTCAAAATTAAAGATTTATGTACCCAGAGATCTGTCTGTCATTTTGTATTAACAAATGAGATGACATATTCTACGAATTACCCTTATTCTCAACGTATAATACGACTTCATCCATAATACGCACCCCTAAAATTGTGCTGAAAGTGTGGGAAAATGTTTCTATTTACGCATAGTATGCACCCCTTGTTTGGTAATCAAACACTGTATATTAACCCTTTCCAATTTCATTATGGCCAATGTTTCCGACTCTTATTCAAGCTGTAATTGATGTTATTCGACACTGTAAATTGGGAGGCCCTCTAGAAAGTTCTTAAAAGGTTTGGGACCATAGGCAAAATGGTAAATGTTATAAAATTATTTAACGAGGGGATTAAAGCTGCTATTTTATCTACGGGGGGAATTCTCTGATTCCTTTGGTGTTTCAAATGACACGAAGCAATCTTTGCTCTATTTTCAGTAATACTCAAATAAGCATTTGGTAGCATAGACACTGCTCTCAAATTCTGAAAATACGATCATCACAATTCTAAACGGAAAAGGAAATACCTAGAGTGTGCCTACTGCGCAGACTCATTAACCCGATTTTTGTCCGATAAAATGAGCAATCTACCGGATCTGCATGTAGTTCGAGTTAGTTATACACAACTTGTGTTTGTTTAATAGTTTGAGTTACTAATGTTGCTTATTATTTTTTTAGGAAAAATACGTATTATACATAGGGTATAACGTTACTTGACTCGGTGAAGTTCTAGTAAGCATTCGTATACACATTTTTTAGTATTCTGATTTTCGGTGATAAGATCTTCTAAATATCTGGATAGAGATTGATCCAAATTCAAGTGAATATAAATGAAACTTTTGAATAAGTATCGTATAAACTAAAATTACAAGATGGCTTCAGCTGAAAGTTGGCAAATCTAGTTATTTTGATGTTGTGACGGTGATAAACAATTAGGATTACCTTGAAATGCTACTGAAAATAGATAACGATATTTAGATTTTACCTAATTATATAAACGTATGTATCCAACATAACAAATTAGTTGCCACTTCTTCGTGTTTTCCAGGAAATATTTCTGTAGAAATCGATAATTTTGGTCCTCAACAGGAAAATTATTTATTTTAGAATATATCATGATTTTTTTAAAACGTAAAACGAATATCATATTGTTTACTATTGCTGTTAACTATTATGCAACAGTTGTTTAATATTTACAAATGCGATCATGTGCATTAAACCTAATATCCTGTCAATATATACTTATAAGCCTCGAGCAGCATATGGGGCCTTTTGATAATGGTGTAATGGTTAACAAAAATTTGCCCTGCTCGATCAATTGCGACAAAGTCGTGATTTCGGTTCTTACTGGATATTCCTTCCTGTCGATGTTGTGTCAAGTCTAAACTATGCTCAGTAAATTATATTAAGAGTAGTGTATTCAGTGATTTTAACGTCTTCAGTAGATCCTGTGATTCTCAATGTTTCTAACTCCTATTTCTTTTTAATGCCTTAGAAATTTCAACTGATTTTTTTAGGGGTTAAGTATAACAGTATGTTTGTTTCCATTTTCTATTAAATTTCCTCAATGCCCACATGTTCTGTTCATGCTATTCTCAGCATCCTTCTGTAGAACCATATCTATATTTCTGGAAGTTTGTTTTTCATCTCAGAAGGGATTGTCCAGTATTCACTGCTATGTAAGACGCTTAATATCACATAATCGTTTAGTACTCTTTTCTTTATTACTAACAAAATGCCTTAGAAATTTCAACTGTTTTTTTTTTGTTAGGCTAATTATAACATTATGTTTGATTCCATTTTCTATTAAATTTCTGTTTCTGTTTCTTAATATTTTCATTAGTCTTGGGAAGATATTTTTCGCCAGATCTATGCACCTTTGGATGTCAGTGTCTCATTTCCTGTCAAGCAATTCGTAAAAAATGATTTAGTTTTACTTGATGGAATTTGGTATATCAATATACTATTTAGCTTAATTTCTTGCTTACGATCTGTCCCACTCAAAAGGGGTCCTGTCCAAATATTTACAATCATTTATTAGAATTAATAATTTTTACTGTCGACAATACTAATCCAAAACTCTAGAATACAGTTATGTTGTTTGACTATTTCTAAAAATGGATCCAAACTCTAGTCAAGCCACTAAGCCTATCCAATGTAATTCTATATCAATCAATATAACTTATTTTTGAGAAATCAGTTTACATCTTCTACTTGGCTCAGTTTACACATTTGTTCACATGTACAAGTAAATGATATTCTCAGCATCCTTCTGTAGATTCACATTTCTGTTGCCAAAAGTCTCTTCTTCATCCATGATGTGATTGTCTAGCATTCACTGCCATATAAGGAGACTGATATTATATAACAGTTCAGTAGTGTTTTCCTTGTTTCTAATGACATTTTCCTGTTTCTTAATACTTTGCTTAGATTTTGGAAGGCATCTTTCATTATCTGAACTCACTTTTTGATTTCTTCCAAGATGCTTTTTGTACCTGCTTAATTTTGGAATCTTCAATTTGTCATTGACTGTGCCTTTTGCTGACAACCCTACATTTTGCCGTCTTACAATTGATGTTTAGACCTTTCTTCTCGCTTTCCTTTACAACCTTCTATGGACGTTCCTGTAGTTTCCTATATGTGTTTGCTATCAAAATGGCCTCATGATCATATCCACTCTTGTTAATAGTGTGACTGCCAATAATAAATCCAGGTAGAAAATTCTCTCAAGATTGCTTCACTGTAAAGATTGAATGTGTCTAACAGGTATTAAATAGTTTGTTGTTCAAGAAGAAAATACAAAATGACTCATTTTACAAGCATGGGAATCCGAAAAACTTTACTTTTTGTCAAGGACAATAAAGCAAATTCGATTAAGTTGAGGTTGTCCGAGAAAAATATCGTATTAAAATAACTATTGAAGAGAAAGCTTCCTGATGTTATGAAGAGAAGGAGTTTAAATCATGACACATTACGAGATGTTTACTGGGATATATAAATAATAAATCTAAAAGATGTTTCCGCGCATATCTTTCTTCTTGAGTGACTAGTGTGCCCTTGTTACAGGAGCATGCTCAGGCAAATGTCTCTTTAGCAAAGCCGACATCTGTTTTATACTGCATATCTTTTAAATAAACCTGAGTTACAGATATTTGTAGACGCATAATCTAGCTTGGACGGTAGCTGTATAAACTCTCGATGACGATGTCTTATGGCATCGTTCTAGCAAAACCAATCGATGTCTTCAGAAGAGTTTTATCTCGCCAATTTCAATCGAAAGGTTTAAATTCACACTTGTTAATGGATTTTCAGACATTTCTTTATGTCGAAGAACATCTACCAAGACTTTTATTATCCATAAAAATCATCATCTATAAAATATAGTCAACCATGGTGAGATTCGAGCCTCCGGATTATGGTTGGAACCCTAACGTTACATCCGCTCGGCCATACACCCATCCACACGCGCACACACACACACACACACACACACACACACACACACTTATATCCTGTTTTTATTGCGTTGAAAAGATAGTACTTGTTTTCATTGAGAAAAAGAAAGAAAGAAAGAGACAAAATGGGATTAAGCTGATAAAAAACTGATACTACACTTTAGGCCGAGAAATGATTGTATTTTCTTGCCGTCAGGTCAGTTAAATCTGTGACTGCCACCGGATCCAAGTCTAAAATATCTCACCCACGCAACCGTCGATTGCGTTGGCATCGGTATTTCTACCGCCCCGCACTTCTTTTACTGCAATGCAATGCACTGCCATCGTTAGCTGTTTTCTGAGATTGAACCATTCTCAATAATCTTTTCAATTGAGCTGTGTTCACAGACAGAGAAAGAAATTAAGTTGCACTGCGTCCGAAGACAGAGATACAACTGAGAGCTTCAGGATTATGGCATTTCAGGTCGATTGTTTGAATTTCAGGTCGATTGTTTGACTTAATACAATCATTCCTGTCAAACCGTGCATTGAAGGTCGTTCTCAACGGATTCTCCTCCAGCTTCTATCCCACGAACTCAGGTGTTCCCCAAGGCTCCGTCCCAGGCCCTACTCTGTTCATTATCTTCATTAACGATCTTCCTGACATCATAGGTTCCCAAATAGTCATCGACCGGGACGACACTACTATTTTCTACTGCCTCAAAAACAAGTCTAGTGTTGCTGAGAAAAGTAACCTGCCCGTTTGTCTCGAAAAGGACCTCCAATCGGTTGTGGACTGGGGCAAGAATTGGCTGGTTAACTTCAATGCCTCAAAAACAAAACTGTTCTCTATTGGTCACCAGAGAGAATCATCCCTGCCCACCATTTGAATATCTGACGCTCAACTCCACGAGAGATCCTACTTGCGACTCCTCGGTCTCACATTGACTGTTGACCTGAGATGGAATAAATACATTGAGTCAACAGCTTCGTCCGAAAACGGCATGCTATATATTTCGGCATTCGCTTTGGTAGTTCCAATACGAACATTTAAAAGTGTTTGCATGCCACTCTGAGAAGAGTACAGAGGATTCGAAGCGAGTTTGATGAGTCAAATTGTGAAGGTGTTTGGAGTGATCCTCTATTCATCACAGGGCCTCAGATTAAACACAGAGGACTACATCAAGTGCCTTGAGGTGGTAATGCTGCCCTGGTTAATGAAGGTGGTTGCTGGGAGACCCTATGTCTGGCCACAGTTTTCTGTACAATGTTACACAACAGGAGAACCCAGTCATGGATGTCAGACAATTTCTGCACCCATATCACCCCTTACAGCTTAACAACTAACTCCCCAGACTGCAACTTTTTTAATTCTTAACTGTGGGTCATAGTTGAGTGAGATATGAAGTGAATGCAAGGATTATGACAGCATTCCCCAGAACAGATGCTTGAGATTCCGAAGTCGTCTGGAATCCAATGCCGATTTTATGGAATAAGTTTTCTCTTTATTATTTCAAGATTTTTTGTGTAATTTTAGTAAATTATATATGTCAAAATGAGATTTTATTGTTATTTTGTCCGTCATTTAAACAACAATTTATATATCGCACACTTTATAGATAACGTTTTACACAAACCACGGTCAAGCAGCTCAGTTCTTAGATTCCTAGAACCAACAGCCAGATTACTGTAGATAGCATTTGTTTGTAGTGGCGAATGCTTATGTAGAACCAACGACGCTATTTGGAAGAGACGAATACAGATTCCTCAATCCCAGTCGCTATCCATTACACTAGCATGACTCATCTCTCTATAACGATATAGGGCCTTCCCCCGACAATAAGAATTGCTGTCCTGAAAATATAAGGAATTTTAAACTTCATATATATGGAGGGCATGTTGTGTCCCTCAAGACTATAAGGATGTCTTGATTCAACACCAAAGGTAATAGAAATGTGATACAACTATCGCGAAATATCTCTGCTGTAAATTGATGGTAAATATTAGCTAGACAGATTATAAACAGGATTATCAAGCACGTCGTCCATTAAATTTACTCAGAAGCATTGTGTCGTTTCACGTCCGATTGTGGCAATATTGACATGATCTTCTCACACCGTCAGGTAGCCGAAAAAAAACTTGTAAATGGCCAGTAATTGTATATAGTGTTTGTTGACCTTACTAAGGCCTTCGACACTTTAAATCAAGAGGCCCTCTAGAAAATTCTTAAAAGGTTAAATGTTATAAACTTATTTCACGAGGGGATAAAAGCTGCTGTTTTATCTGAGGGGGGGGACTCTCTGATTCCTTTGATGTTTCAAATGACACGATGCAAAATTGTGTCATGGGACCTATTCTCTTTGCTTTATTCTCAGTAATACTCAAATAAGCATTTGGTGACAAGGACACTGCTGTGAAATTGCTTAAATACGGGTTTATAGAGCAGCCAGTTTTGTCCACCTTGTCTTCCACAAAAGTTGTCACGGCGCAATCTGTGGCTATATGTTTGACGTAGTTTGTCCAATGCTGATCTTCTGGCAAAATGCATATCTTAGAATCGAGACTTTCTTGATGCAGCCACAACTTCGCTGGACTGCTCATGTTACAAGAATGAGTGACACAAAATACCTAAATTCTCATGTAGCTTGATAGTGGACAAAGGACTGTGGACAGCAGTGGCTCCGGTATAAAGGCAAGGTAAATAGTAGCCTCTCATTTGTCAATGCCTCGAGCAAGTTGCCCTGGATAGGAATAACTGAAGACATTTGCGCCAGCTAAGACACGAAAAACAAAAGGGAAAAGAGTCAGTAAATATTCTTGTTAATGTCCCGAGATCATCGCTGCAGTAGAATATGTGATCTTGTATGCAAGTCAATTACAACGGAAAAAATACATATATATATATATAGCAGTGTGACTATACATCCGATCGCATCAAGCCGAGATCGAAACCCAACCGATCTGGTATCAGACAGAGATGCTAACATTTAGACTATCGACAAGAAAGGCGAATTACTGCGTATTTATTTTTTTTTAAATAGTCACGCCAAAGACCTAGAGAACTCAATCTCCTTGGGCTTATCCACTGTGTTGTCACTTTATCCCCTGTGCCACATTGGAGAAGAGCTATAAGAATATATTAGTAAATATACATAATATCTAACATCAATAACATGACATGATTATATACACACACACACACACACACATATATATATATATATATATATATATATATATATATATATATATATATATATATATATATATATATATATATATATATATAATGAATGAATATACATAATATCCAACGTCGATAGCACGACTCAGATTTCCATGCAGTTCATACAATCTCCAGGTGCAAAAATGTTCATGATTATTTTTTGCATCTGAATATTGCATGATTGCATGAAAGTCCAAGTTATGCTATTGTCGTTGCATACTATGTAAATTTATTAATATATTCGTATAATTCTTTTCATAATGTTCAGTACTCTATTTATAACAGCTGGGAAAGAAATATATTTATATGACCACGCAATATATGGGCGTGTATGAAGATATTTTATCCTAATCATTCCTATATATATATATTAAGAAATGGACAAGGTCCGACAATTTATTTATTAAAGACATTTTATTATGTTTAACGTTGTTATTTTATAGATACAAGTATTTAAGCAAATGCTCTGTTTATGATAAACAGTATTAAATAACATGAATGTCCGAGAAATTTTCATAGAAAATATTCGTTCTTTGACAGGATTCGAACCTGCATCCTATACGGAACCGTCATATACGCTGACGTGCCTTACCGCTAGGCTACAAAGAAGCGTTCGGTAGACAAGGTCGAATTTACTGCTTATAAACTCCAATTTTCCATGAATCTCGTACATTCATAACTGCTCTGGCGTATCGAATGTAAACAAATGACGTCATATATTAAGAAATGGACAAGGTCCGACAATAGGATGCAATAGGTTCCGTATAGGATGCAGGTTCGAATCCTGTCAAAGAACGAATATTTTCTATGAAAATTTCTCGGACATTCAGGCCGGTAAATGTTATTTAATACTGTTTATCATAAACAGAGCATTTGCTTAAATACTTGTATCTATAAAATAACAACGTTAAACATAATAAAATGTCTTTAATAAATAAAATATATATATATATATATATATATATATATATATATATATATATATACACAATATACATATATATATATATATATATATTTATATAGAGATAGATAGATAGATAGAGAGAGAGAGATAGAAAGAGAGAGAGAGAGAGAGAGAGAGAGAGAGAGAGAGAGAAAGAACAGTAAGATATATAATCCGGTGTTCTTATAGATATTTTTATTTTTACAAAATAGTGCTCAATGTAAATTTACAGAGCATTATTATTATAAATTAATTGATTTAAAATGTGTTTTTTTTTCACTTGACTATGAAATGGAACTAATGTCTTTAATTTAATTACAAAATTAAATTCGGAGCTTTCAGCTTCCATTTTTGAAATATGGTTAGAACTGTGTAGCCAAAAAAAAACATATTTTAAATCAATTAATTTATCATATATATATATACTCGCGTATGATGTGACATTTGAAGACCTAATTTTGAAGATAATTTTTTGGGGTTTGCTTCATACACGAGATATAACATTAACGTATGTACTGCTAGTTCTGGCTCCGCCGTTGACCAATCAGTATATCCACTTATTTTACCAAAAAGTACTTTTTTAATGTTATTTAAGTAGGAAATATATTGACAGAGGAAATTAATTTAGTCTATTGTGATTTGGCCTCTCAAAAATAAACTCGCACGACACACGAAATACATGATAAAATCCTATTTTATAAGTGAAAATCTGGAGATACGCGATACTGACGGTCCGCGTAGGTGAAACCTAGGTAGGTTTGTCTGGCGTATTGAGCACTTTGATTAGTTATTTTTCTTACTCGTATCGGCGGCTTTTTCTTTGGACTCTGAACGTACATTCTAGACGATTATTTTCGCCAGAAATATATGTTCTTAGATCTTTCTTTACGCCCTTGGGTATTGATTTATTCATTTACAATCTAAAACACCTAAGTACGAGTATAACTGCTATATTTATAATATTATTATTTTTTTTATATATATATATATATATATATATATATATATATATATATATATATACAGAGAGAGAAAGAGTAGGAAAAAAGGTATAAAGTTTGCCTCAAGAACACTGCCACCAACCAACATCATAAAAAAATTCGCCCCCACATCTTTCCTCCTGGGGAATCGGTGCAAAACAGCAAAAGAGACACTTTCTCAAAAATGGGTTGCGTATAAAAATAATCCAAGGGAAATGTTAATAATGGTCTTTATGTTAATTTCACTGAGAATGCTGGCTGAGAATTCAATCTCGCGTGTTGTAGATGTGATCGCGCCTGTTCTCGTAGGACAGGTCACGAAAACGCCTCACACAGCGATAAATATCTATTGTTAAACGTCAGGAAGGAAGTGTAAAAATAGAATTTACATCATTAGGCGGACTAAAATTTGATATTAAATTCCTCTCTATCTCTGAGATATTATGATTAATTACACTATTTGCATTGTTCGGACTGTTGTTCTCATCTTTATTGCCATATTTACGACGTTTTCAGGATTTGTCTATACTTCTGAGATGACGTATTGTAATTATTTACATTAGTTACATTGTTCAGACTTGTTCACATTTTGATGCCATATTCACGACGTTTCGGCCGTTGTACACTCCAGCCTTCTTCAGGTAATTTGAATTTCGAATTGAACACTTTATTTCGTCCACCGGAGTAGATCTACTGGATGTCTCAGTTATCTCCCTTTAACTCAGCTATCCAAGTTTTTGTCCAAGGACACATGGCCCAGTGGATAAATGCGTTTGTTGGATCCAGCTGACCCAAAGAGTAGTCCATCAATACCGAGTTGCTGCAGAGAGAGAGAGAGAGAGAGAGAGAGAGAGAGAGAGAGAGAGAGAGAGAGAGAGAGAAATTGCAAAGTTTGTTAAAGCTATGTTCTTCAACTATGGCTGGGTGTTTTGTCTGAAATCACCGTTTTTCTTTCGAGCCCTGACAGTAATTTGATAGAAACAACTTAAGAACACCGGGTAATATAAATTACATTCTACAATACGAAATAACCGCCGAAGTGTAGATAATTCGTAAAGTAACAAATCTTCCATGCAACAATCGGACCATTCCGTAGACTGTAAGTTTGGTAAAATATCTAATGTCTTTCAAAATAGATGTTTTATTGGTTGATAGGATTAGATCTATAAGTGTAAAATGAGTTTTTTTTTTTTTTTCAAAATATCATTTATTCGCATATCAGTTTGTGTAGTCATTACATTTTATTACTTTAGATAAATCACTGGGCAAAGATTTGTTATTCTTCAAACAACCAACCAATCGACAACAAAACTAACCTGGCCGTTGGTCTCAAAAAAGACCTCCAATCTGTTGTTGACTGGGGCAAGAAATGGCTGGTTAACTTTAATGCCTCAAACACAAAAATGCTCTCTTTTACCCACCGCAGAGAACCCTCCCTGCCTCCCATTAGAATGTATGATGCTCAACTCGACGAAAGCACCTCTCTGGGGCTGCTTGGACTCAAACAGTCCGCTGACCTGAGATGGAACAAATACATTAAATCAATAGCTTCATCTACCTCAAGGAAAGTTGGTTCTCTGTGTCGCGCCAGAATGTTTTTCCTCGCCCGTGTCCTCTCTTCAAATCTGTAAATCAACCATTCGACCTTGCAAGGAATACTGCTGCTATATATGGTCTGAAGTCCCCGCTGTTCACGTTAAGGCCCTCGACAAAATCGAGAGACGGATATGCAATATGACTGGCGTCTCGTTTACAGTCGCTCTCTCACAGACATGCCGTCGCTTCCCTATGTCTTTTCTACAAATACTTGCACGGTAACTGCTCCGACGAGGTACTTTCGCTGGTTCCCAAACTGCATGAATTTAAACGTGCTACTAGGTTGGCATCCCAGTCCCACCCTTTCACTGTCGATACGGTTAAATGTGGTCATCTCTTCTACTCCAATAGTTTCATGTCTCGCACTTCTCGCCTGTGGAACACCCTTCCTCTTACTTGCTTTTCTGGTAGCTATAATCTCCAAATATTCAAATACAATGTCAGTCGACATCTCCAGATACCGTGATCTATCCCCGTCCTTCTCCGCATCCTTTCCTCTATCACGTCTCTTTACTCTTGCTCTCGCTCTCTGTAACCATTTGCCTGCTAGTGGCACACCCTGCTTGCTTGGGGATGAAATGCTTTAAAAAATGTTTGCATATCCAGATAGTTAAATGAAGTTTTCTAAATGAATCTTTAAGCCTTAGGCTTTAAGGGGATGATTGTTTCATATTAGAAAGAGTGTATATTTATTTTCCTTCCTTAGTATGGAAAAGATTTTACATATTTCAATGGTGTTGTCATCAACATGAATACGATGGAAAGATATTCTGTATTCTGCGTTAGACCTTTTCAGGCCTGTTTGAGTTGGTTTACTTTGGCTTCATATATATTTTGTCTTCTTTTGCATTTATCGTGAGGTGAAAAGAATAGAAAGAGTCGAAAATCATGGGCATCTCGAAAAAAATAACGGGACAACCCATGATTACACAGTGAAACGCAATTCCACGATCATGTTTACCATGTGAGAGTTTTCGATTGGAAAATCCTTAGTAAATAAAGGGACCAACAGCTGTTCTGGATTCAAATTGGACACCATCACAGAATCTTTGAACGTGTTAAGCATAATGAAAAATAATTATAATACAAACAAAACTAGAATCACGACACAAATTTACTTTGTTCTACTTTTACAACAAAACATACAAATAAATGTTCCTCTGTTATTACACTGGTTTGCCTACTTCGAGAAAAGATGTGATCAATTTGAATATATTATCTAAGATTCCAATCTTCTTTAATATCTTCTAAAAGGCTCATCTATTTACTGTGAAAAAATTCTTAGCAAAATGAATAAAAAAAACATATATTTTTTGTTTTACTTACGCATTTTTCTGCTTCTTGCCTTAGGCAATATATCATATGAAAAGCTATTTGCCGATCTGAATCTAAGCACATATTCTTAATAAATTTTGTTCATAGGTCGAGTAACAGTTCTTTTAAAAATAACACTAAGAATTAACAAGAAGGAATTTTTTCATCCATTTTTTCAATTCTTCTATATTTAGATGCTAGAATAAATTGAAGCGAAACAGAATATCTAAGTCTATCTTTATGGAAATTTTCGTACGAGAATCTGAAATGAATTCTGTTTATCGTACATCAAAAAATCGATCTCGTTTCACAAAGGATGTTTTCGCATTATAAATGGGTACAATGCAAAATGTAAAATTTCAAATAAAGTATTGTTTGCTAAGGCTGGTAGTCAAAGCATAGACGCCATATAGATGCAGTTCAAATTAAATATATATGTTATCGGAATGCCCAAAACACCAAACGAACCATCAAGCTTGTGTTGGTCAGTGTGATTTTAGAACACTTCCTCTCAGTTAAAAAGAAACGATCAATGTTAAGTTATGTTGGAATAGAGGCCAAAGATTAGAAGAAGAAAAATATTCTAAATCGTAAGAACTGAAGATGAAGCTACACTAAATGAATTAACGCTCTGTGAAATCTACAATGGAGCATTTAAATGATTTGAAGGAAAGTTAGTATAAATATTTATTTAAAACTAATTCCATGAATTAGCAACAAATACAGGTTATTTTGCATGAGGCGTGCATGATTGTTGTCACATAACAGGCATGGACAATAATCTATCTATCAATCTATATATATATATATATATATATATATACATAACGAATTTTTTTTTTGGAATAACGTATTTCTGAAATTTACGTGTTTTAAAAATTGAAATCAAAATTTCCATGGTAACAGCTAGGGCGAATTGTTTAAATTGGGTAGGCGAGTGTTGGGTGTTAATAATAAGTATCAGTATAGAGTTACATTCATAGATGTCAAGTCAGGGAAAGGTGGGGGTGTCTAAATTTTAAACGGAAGATGTATTAACCCTCGTCTAGTTTGCATGTCTATGGAGATTTATTTATTTTTTTATTTTATTTTTTATGAACGGGATTTGTGCATATAAAAAAAAACTGTCGTAACGTTTGTTTTTTGACGACTTCATAAAGGGTTATCTTTTTTGTAGGGTATTTAAACTATTTATTTGGGCTATGGATTATGAAGGGTGTTATATTGTATGCATGTTTTTAGTTAATTATTCAAACCATGAATCTGATGATTGGGCTATGGATTAAACAAGTTATTATATTGTATGCTTGTTTTTAGCTAATAATTCAAACCAAAAATCTGATGATGTCTACAAAAAAACCGTTAACTCGTGTCTATTGTTTAATAGATTATTATTTAGAAGCTTAATAATGTGCAATTTCTCATGGAGGCACAAAGGGCATGGGTCATCCCAAGTTTTACATGTTCTAGCCTTGTTTATAATTTTCCATTTTACTTTAGGTGTCCTATTTGTTTCCTTCAGATGCCAAAAATAAATAGATAGGGAAGTCCGATTTCTTTTGTATATATTATTGAAAGAGCACTTATGCTGCATCCATCTATCTTTAAAATCATTCTTCGTGGACCCAATGTATCTCGAGAGAGATAGATAGATAGATAGATAGATAGATAGATAGATAGATAGAAATTGATATATTTTCATATTACTGATTGAAATCAGGACAGTTTAAATGTATATATCCCCTCACATTATGAGCATGTCTAGATATGGCCACTCTTTTGATACTCTCCTTTTCCACCTCCTCCTCTCTCTTGCTTGTCTCCTCAATATTCTTTTTATCTTTCTTTTTTTTCTTTTTCTTTCTTTCTTACTTTCTTTCTTCCGTTTTTACTTCCTTTATTTCTGTCTGGCGTTTACAATCAGTCTTAAGCCAGTTTTACTTGGATTTTTCATATTAAACTGATAGATGTAAAAATCCTTGTAATTTAATTTTAATTTACAAAGTGAAAGGATCATCATCAATATTATGGAGTAATCCTAATTCCTATTGTTTACAAATTGTTTGATCCTTTTGAATTAAACATTGGTCTCAGTCTGTGAATCAGTTTTAATATTTATTTACATTATATTAATAAGATTCATTTGGATTATATATCAACTGATTTCCTGTATATATATATATATATATATATATATATATATATATATATATATAAACATTTAAATTACTATCAATCATTAAAAAATATTTTTTACATAAACTGCTAAAAATATACCATCCCCTTCTTCCTACGTAAACCTAATTACAGCTTCTTTCTCTTTACATCTCCCTTCTTTCTTTTTTTTTTCTTTTTCGCTCTTCTCCCCTCCGATTTCAATATATCACTTCCGTTAAGTTAACCGTTTAAATAGGTCAAGGTCTGGTCACTCCTCCCCCAATACTAAGTATGATTGAAAAAAATATTAAAATAAACCCTCACTAAACTCATCCATGTCTCTTACACCACTCCTCGCTCACCTCTAAAATTACATAAACTGTAAAGTGTGAATTTTCATTTCATCTTTCATTTTCAAGTCTTATCTGATGATCCAGCGTCACTTAAAAGGGCTCTGGTGAAATAAATTATTATAATGGAACCTTAAAGTGGTCGGTTTTTCTTTAAATATATGTGTGTGTGTGTGCGTGCGAGCTCGCGCGTGTGTGTGTGTGTGTGTGCATGAATTTAATAATGGATGTTTTACTATAGGATCTTCATGCATAAAACCCGAAAATTACTATGTAGTTTAGTAAATACAATTTCATGGGAGGACTAGACATGAAGATATTATAGCATAATATCTAATATTAGTGATAAAACTACGGCATCGTAGCATTTTCATTATTTCACAAACATTCACGCATTTGATAACACACGCAGAGATATCTAGCTCGCTAGATAAGTAGATCCGAACAGAGATAGATAGATAGATAGATAGATAGATAGATAGATAGATTTTATTTATGTTCGTTCGCTTTTCACTTACAATATACTGATTATATATCTCACGAGAAATGGCTTTTTCTTTTGGAGAAGGATTGACGAAAGTTTTTGTTGAAATGCTATCATATATTCGTTGGACATATAATTATTTTTAATTCAATAGATATCGCGCATTTTAATTTTCCTGCACTGAATAGAACCTTGTATATCACAAATTGAAAGCATTTGTTTTAATGGTGAATGTAATTTAGACCTCGCTCAGTAAACAACATCTCGGCATTTAAAAAAATGGAAACGCCTTTGTATAAACGTCGGTGTTATTTTTTCAGAGAACTTCACAGTACTTTATCAAATTCTTGATCCAACGTCGACTGGCAATAAATCAGATAGAGAGTCAAATTGATTTGTAGATAATGAGAAAGACAATGAAAACAATAAAAGAGCTATTTAGTCGCGATGACGTCCAACATTATCATTTTGCGCTTCAAGGGAAAAGTTGGTATTTTGCACTATTGTTTTCCAAACAAAATCCCGCCGGAGGTCAGAGAAAATAATAAAATATCATTTATCTCAAAGTCTTTATATAACTATCATTTGTTTACACAAGATCTCGCATAAGTGCCTGTCCTTATTCTATTTAAGTGTCACTCAAAGGCGTGTTTAAACAATCAATATCAATGTAATTTATCTCCTTCTATAATTGTTATAATGTCTTTGGGAACAGTATGGCCTGATGAATAAAAAGCAATCAATCTTAGCAATCAAAATATATATGCATGCGAAGCCTCCAGAAATTACACGTTCCCATTTATCCGTCGAGAATAAATATGTGAAAATTATTCATAATCAGAAATTTATTCCACAAGTAAAAATTATGAATGTAATTATTTGACAGAAAATTCCATAATGTGCGTCCCGCTAGCTGTTTGTGTGAAGAATTATTTGGCCAATGAGATGAATCAGATTATGTATAAAATCAATTTTCTTATTAATATGCAGAGCTTCTGGACAGATTATGTCCACAGACTTCTGTTATTATCTGTCAATTAAGTTAAACTATTTCTTCTTCTTCTTCTTCTTCTTCTTCTTCTTCTTCTACATTGTATTTTTTCACCTTATTGATTTTCTTCTACATTTTCATCGTAGATGTCGTCTTCTTTTTTCTTCTTCATCTTTTTTCATTTCTTCTTCTTCGTCGTCGTCGTTATCATCTTTTTCCTCTTCATCTTTTTCCTGTTCCTCTTTTTTCGTTTTCTTCTTCTTCTTCTTCGCCGTTGTTTTTTCTTCTTCTTCTTCTTCTTCTTCTTCTTCTTCTTCTTCTTCTTCTTCTCCTTGTTCGTTTTATTCTTATTCGTATTCTTATTCTTTATTTTAATTACATGAATGTTCTCCGTCTTTGCAATTTGACAATACTGAAACAGTGTATTTTAGACACAATTTATCTACTTTGCAAATAATGTATTTTTAGCAAATATGATTTATTTAAACTTCGCTCATATTTGTTCACAGTTAATACCTCTTTTAGTTTCTTTTCACTTTCTCCCTTTTTTGTTGGTTTATTTCCCTTTGTTTTTAAAAATCCTACCGATGTTCGATCCCAGTTAAAACGCATATTGTGCCTTTTCTTTTCTTACTCGGGAGTGAGGAAAAGTTTTGGATCCGAACTACTTGCCAAAATCAGGATTACAATAGCCAAACATCAGAATACTAATATGGTGAAATGAATCATAGAGAGAACTTTCCAATTCATTTTTTTTATGGGGGTTATAATTTGGAAAAGGAGGATTCAAAATACTGGATTTTGAATTCGTCTTTTTCAACTCGGGTAATTTTTACTTTTATATAACACAGTATTCTTTCATCATTATCCTTATTTGGCACCTGTACCAGATTAAGCTAATCTTTTAATTTCTTATCTCTCTCTCAGACAAGTTTTTCATATCTATCTATCTATCTATCTATCTATCTATCTATCTATCTATCTATCTATCTATCTCAGCCTCTTCATATCTATCTATCTATCTATCTATCTATCTATCTATCTATCTAAACCTGTTCATTATCTCTTTCTATATCTATTTCAGTTTGTCCATATCTCTCTCTCTAGTTAAATAGCTAGCTAGCTAGATACATATATAGCTATATATATATATACATATAAATGTCAGTGTGTGTATGTGTATTGGTGTGCGTATAATGATTCTGTCAGATTTAATATGTTATATCTTGAGTGAATTCCGAGTGGCTTCTACTAATATTTTTATGTGTTCGTTATCGATAACAAGGGAAAAAAATTCCTATTGAATTTTGCATAATTCAATTATAACGTAATATTAATATAATTACATTAATAATTATTTTATTCTAATACTTTCTGAGTAGGACAATTACTTTATGGCATTACCAGGGGGTGCAGAAAAACTCTCGACCCGACCCTCTTCCCAAAATCAGGATTTCGCTAAACATGAAAATAATAATTTTGGAAAAAACCGAGAACTATCCAGTATGTGAACAGATAATAATTTTTCATTAATACTTCGCCAGATGTATTTGTATGAGTCCACAGCGTATATATGATCTCTATTTGAGCTAAAAGAAATAGGATTTCGAATAAAAAATTTATAGTGAGGTAAGATATATCTTCTGTTAGCCTTGTGTAAAAGGCACCATTAATATGTCTATCACAAGTTATGTTGTGCATTATTGGGATACAAATGTCGATTGACGGCATTTCGTTGAGACAGTCACGAGGGTCACGTGACGGCTGTTGAATGACGTCAGGATATAGTGTAACAAAAGGCAGTTGCGATGTAGAGAACAGAAAAGAAGGACGGCCCTAGCCCACAGCAGTAAGTTATAAAAACACTTTTTTAAAAAATGGCATAACCAAGTTCGTAGAGAAACCGACGTAACCCCTTGTTGTCACTTCGGGAAATATTAAAACTAAACTCTTTTTTTTACACACCATTTGTTGTTGCATATATGTTACAATTTCTCTGCGTGGGACAAATTCATATATATATATATATATATATATATATATATATATATATATATATAATTACTTATTCGAAAATTATAACATAAATAAAATCTCTACAAAAATAGCCATTTTGTTTCAACACTTCTGGTGTCTTGTCAAGGGATGAACAAGACCATCACTTGATAAGACATTTAAGTGTTAAAACAAAATGGCTATATATATTGTGTGTGTGTATTTAGACAGCTTTTTTCCTTAATGCATGTTTCATTGAATAATAGAGACAAGTTTAGTCTATTTATTTTAAGCAAATTCCTTTCATATCGTCTGGTCTGATGCGCTTAGTAACATCATTTAAAGACGAAAGAAAATCACATATTGATACATGATTTTTTTTAATCCTATCTAAGCTTTCGGCTTATATAAGCCATCATCTGAGATAACAAGTATATTACAATAAATTAAACAATACACGGACATATCAACAATGATAGTCTGTTTTGTTTGCATGGAAGATTTACAAGCAACCACAAACTCGAGCATTCAAGCCACTGGAAGCGAAAATCACACCGCGGCCCATGGCATCACACATGACCACGCGAGATTGAAAACAAGAAGCTGAAGTACATTGGAATAACGAAAGGTTCCTTCCAAAATATAATAAAAGATTATTAAATAACAAGAAAAAAGGTGAAACGCAGTTTAGTCTAACTCCCTTTATGGTAGAGAAAGTTAGACAATTTCTCCACAGATGAAAAGAAGGTTTGTGTTTAGAGAGAAGTATTATAGAATTATTTTAACAGCATTTTTTTTAATATTACAACTCTTTTTATTAGGTTAGTAAGGGAATGTATGGACACGTAGGTTTAGAAGTTAACCTAATACTGCATTTAATGCCGCGAGGAATTTTGTTTTTCAAGTAAATGTAAAACAAAACAAAAAATGATATACCATAATTTTGGCGCATGTGCAGTAAAGTCAAAAAGTGCGCGCAAATCACGTCATCGATCTTATACCTGTAGACAGCAGAAAGAACAAATTCTGATTGGCAAATAGCTCGTTGACATTCTGAAAGTAAGATCTACAACCTGATATAATAAATTTATTGATGTTAAAATCACATCGTTGAGCGAATTATGGGGAGAGGCGGCCTGTTAACAGGTTGGGGTACATGTCACAACGGATCTGATGTTGCAATAACCGAAATTCGTAATGAAGCCAGGATAATATCAGTGATGACCTCTACCGTTGCATTTTATAAATGTATTTTAAGAAGGATATTGATAATACCGTAACGGAATATGTAAGATAAATAAATAGAAAAATGACGCCAATTTTAAGAATCGTAAAGAGTTGAATTTTCATATTATGAGGAAAGAAGACTTGGAAAATGTGATACTCACTGAACATACAGAACGGAAGAGAGGCAGATTGATGTCAGCACAGAGATTGAGAGGGATAGTAAAAAAAGAAAAAAAACAGAGGGCTATGGGAATTTGCGGAGAGCCATGATCATAAATGTCCTGTGGATACATGGCACAAAAAATAAAATTAGCACATATGTTTTGTCAATCAATTTCAAATCCGGAGTAAATGAATAGATTCGGCCAAGACGGGGAACCCATTACAAGAAGGAAATCCCACTACAATGTAGTGAATAAATTCGTGTCGATAGAAGTGAGGAGACAGTGGAAAATTCCTCTCTGTAACAGATTTGTCGATGAATCTAATATCGGCAATTCTTTAAATTCTCCGATGGTGTTTTTGATGTTGTCGATAAGGTGGAAAATATGAGTAAGTCCAAATTTGGAAAAAAGCAAAACACTGCTAAAGCGAGTCTTTTAGTTGTCAATAATTGCGTAAGTTGAACTCAAAATTTAAAATGGTAGAGAAATTCTTGCATTTATTAAATAAAAAATAGTCAAAAAATGGCTCACTAAATTTTTAAATGTATTTTAGCATTTTTGAAGATAATGTACTCATTGCTAAGAGGCTAATATAGAAAATCACAAAAAAGTTTTAGAATCTATGTATATTAAGTCCGTGCAACTGTCTCACAGCAAACGGGTGCGGTTCATAGGATTAAACGTAACTGACATTAAAGTTATATTACTTTTATATATTTATTTATTTTTCATATCACGTAAGTCTTGGGTTGTATAATGTTTTAATAGCTGTGAACATATTTTTCCTGGACATTTGCACTTCAGAGAGAGGACCGGTCAGATGAGCTGTTTTTAATCATTATTATCATTCCAACCACCTGAAGAAGGCCGGAGCGTACAACAGCAGAAACATACAAATAACTATAGCGACAAAGATGAGGGCAATAGTCCGAATAATGTAAATAATATATATATATATAGTCTTAAGGTGTGCTATATTTATAGGATAAATTGCTCAGTATAAGAAATAGAGCGTGTGTAAATATAAAAGTGAACATTGAAGTCAACGCTTAGAGGTGACAGGCTGTTTCATGCTAGACGCAATCGTCAGGCCTGACGATTGCGTCTAATATGAAACACCTGTCGTCGCTCTAAGTGTTGTCTTCAATGTTCACTTTTATTTATCTATATTATATATATATATATATATATATATATATATATATATATATATATATATATATATATATGTGTGTGTGTGTGTGTGTGTGTTCACTTTTATATATCTATACATATATTGTATATATATATACATATGTTCATTTTTATAAATATATATATATATATATATATATATGTTCACTTTTATATATCTATACATATATTTTGTATATATATATATATATATATAGACAAGCTTTGTCTATTTATTTTAAGTAAGTTCCTTTCATATTATCTGATAAGCTTAATAACATTATCATCGAAAAACGAAAGGAAATCACCATATTGATACATGTGTAAATCCATTCTAAGCTTTCGGCTTACATAACCCATTATCAAAGATGACAATTAACCTTTCCAAAGATGAACTAAGTACCAAAAAGAATTGCTTAACCTTGAGTGTCATATATACTCTAAATATAATCGACTTTTTACAAAAAATAGTAATTGAGACGCTGTAACAAAACATTGTTAAACTCCAGGATGAACAATTATTGGAAACGACACCAGAATTTAAAGACTTACTTCAGGCTGAGGCATTCAAGAATCGGCATGCTTAAAGCAGAAACTCCTCAAAAATACTTTCTAAACAACTAAAAATTGCAGCATAAGTACTACGCAACCACCCTGACATAATTGAAAAAAAAAGCTAAGACCAAAGATTTCGTCATCTTAAACAAATTGGATTACAACAAAAAACTTGACCACAGACTCTATGATCAGCAAAAAAACTTATAAAAGTCAACAAGAACCCGACTAACCAACTAAAATCAAAGCTTAATAAACTTATTAATGCTAATAATGCTGAACAGAACTCTTTAAAACTCCCTAAAATTGTTGGTTACATATACGGCACTATAAAAACACATAAACCTAACTATCCTCTCCGTCCTATCATATCGCAAATTCCAACTCCTGTATATCATCTAACAAAATACATTAACCAACTCATTACTACCTACCTTCCTAGTAAATATAGTTTTAAGTCAACATTAGAAGTAATCCAATTCCTAAAACTGAAAAAGCCAACAATGAAACCATAGCTTCACTGGATGTTGAAAACTTATTTACCAATGTCCCTGTTAGTGAAACTATTGAATGTATGCAGTAAATCATTTTTACCCCCACTTGAAATTAATCCGAACATATTACAGAAACTGCTATTAGCTTCTACTCCTGAAATCCCGTTCTTAGATCATACTAATAATATATATATATATATATATATATATATACACACAACTTGATGGCGTCTCCATGGGTTCAGTACTGGTTCCGATTTAGCTATTTCTACATGTCGAACCTCGAAAATATAAGATATTTACAGATGTTAAAAAACCTTTCATCTATCTAAGATATGTTGATGATATCCTTATGTTAGTTAAAAATACAGATGAAAATTTCAACTTCAAAAACGGTTCCAAAATAATTCTGTCCTTAAATTCCCGTATGTACTCAATACTACTAATAAAATCCCTTTCCTTGGCATATTGATGAACACAAATAATAACAAATTTACTATTTCGCCATACAAAAAACCTGCCAGCATTAATTCATATGCACTTAACTAAAAAAGCAAATGTCCATATTACTACAAAACAGCAATTATAAGAAATCTAATACACCGTGCAGATCTTTTACAGTGGACTAAAGAATAAAAAACAAACAGTTATTAATAATAGCTGTCCAAACCATATAATTGATGAACAAATAAAATGCTTTCTTAGAAGTCTTAATACTAAGCAAATACAAACCATAATACTGCTTAAAGTAATCCCAAAAATATTAATCACCTACATCGTAGTCAAATTCATACTAATTATAAACAAGATGAAAATATACTAAAAGAATTAGTAAATACTAATATATCTACAACAGACCCTAGCAGAAAATTAGGTTAATCATATACTACACTAAAACTAGTATATCCAACTTAATTATTTGCAATGATTTTTCCACCCTCAACGATTTGCAAAAAAAAATAGTTTACAAGTTCCAGTGTCCTTTGGGAGATTGAATCTGCAATGGATTAACTAATATTTTTGTTGCTCACAGCACAAATTCGCTTTCACGACGCTTGAATTTACATTTGAATGATAAACTCTAATATTTTTAGTCATTTAAAACAACATGCCTGGCTGCATACACAATTCCGAAAAATCCTTGTTGAAAACACAACTATACTTAAACCCCAAAACAATCAATAAAAACTAAAAATTCTTGAAGCTTTATACATAAAACAGTTGAAACCTAACCTAAACAAAAAAATAACGAAATCTCCACAAATATTCTTAAATGCCTATAATTGATAACAGCAGCAAATGTTTTATACCAACGGCTTACCATACATAATAATTCTCGTTTTCACTCTCGGCTGGTCATGTGTGACGTCACGAGCTGCGACGTGATTTTTGCTTCCGCATCTCGTATACACAAGTTTGTTGTTGCTTTGAAATTTTTCATGCAACAAAAACAGACTATCATTATTGTCCCGTCCGTGTATTGGTTGATATATTGAAAAGTAGTTGTCATCTTTGATAATGGCTTATGTAAGTCGAAAGCTTAGATTGTATTTAAACATGTATCAATATGGTGATTTCCTTTCGTCTTTCAATGATAATGTTATTAAGCTTATCAGACAATATGAAAGGAACTTACTTAAAATAAATCGACAAAACTTGTCTATATTATTTAATGAAACATGCATTAATGAAAAATTGCTGTCAAAAATATATATATATATATATATATATATATATATATATATATATATATGCATGTATTTTGTTTTGTCTTATACCAGCAGTGCTGATGCTAACCTCCAAGACAGTAACTCAGTGCGCCAACGTTTTCCGATGACACGAAGTGGACAAATTTCATTGAATCAACTGCTAGGTCTCCTACAAGGAAAGATTATTCCCTGCCTAGTGCCAGACATTTTTTCGCGCCGAACTCCATCTTACATATTTATAAGGCTACAATTCTTCCACGTTTTGAATATTGCTGCCTGGTTTGTGTTCATGAAATACAAAGACCTTCTGCAATGTTATTGGTCCAGACTCGGTAACTTTACTCATTACCACGGCTGTAGCTTCTCTGTGTCTTATCTATTATTTCATTCGTGGTAATTGTCCTGGTTAACTTTCTTGTATGGTACATAACTTTATGAATATAAACGAAGTACTAGATTTACGGCAAAGCCTCACCATTTAACGGTTGAAATGTCTACATGTAAGTTTTATTCTCACATTTTCCTCCCTCGTACTTCTCATTTATGGCTTTATCTACCGGTTTATGGCTTTTCAATCAAATAGTTAAAAGCAACTTTAATCGCCATCTTTTGTCTTCTTAATTACTGTTCTTTTATTGTTCTTTTTAGTGGTTTTGCTCATATTCTATAACACCGAATAACAGCATTGCGAAATTTTTGCCTTATATTTATGCCCTTGCTTGGAATGGAATGAAATGATTAATATATATATATATATATATATATGTATATATATATCTGGCGGGCATGGTGAGTGGTTAGAACGCTTTTCTGAAGAGGGACGATCCGAGCGTATGGCAAATTTGAAAAGTGCCTGAAAAACATACCACAAGTTGACCCAAGCCTTGTGAGTGAAAATGGACAGACGGAACACTTGGGCGCTAGCATGAAGTCACAAGTAATCGTGACCGAGGGTTTGGGTGTTCTGATTATTGATGCCGATGCTCTCTCCCAGAAACTGTGACTACGGTCTTGTCAGCATAGTTACAGTGTAAACCATAGGTGGGCTCTGTAGTTGTTGAACTAACACAAAATTTGCCTGAGCGAGCATCTGAATTAGGCATGGGTAGCCGTCCTAGAAGACGTGTATCCTCGAATACGCCTGGCCAGCTTATATATATATATATATATATATATATATATATATATATATATATGTGTGTGTGTGTGTGTGTGTGTGTGTGTGTGTGTAGGCTTGGTTGAGGACACTAGAATATGAAAATATGAATTTTGTCTTTGATCATTCTATTAACATATTTTAAAAAGCACGCACATATATGTATATATATATATATATCTTTCAGAAACTCTCATAAAGGCACACGCGCACATTCAAACCTGTACGGAAACATACAAACACACACACACTACACACACGCAAACGCACACGCACACACACACACACACACACACACACACACACACACATATATATATATATATATATATATATATATATATATATATATATTTCATTTATTGAAATCATTTGAGACGTTTTAAGTTTTATTTTTCTACAGTTCCAATCATTTTGTGATTGCCGTAGAGAATTTGAAATTAAATTGTCCAAAGTCTTTTGATCGACTTCGGCTTTCAGAAGCCATTATCAAAGAATTTTATTTTCCTGATACCGTGTGCCTATAGGTAAACTCTGGGATTCTGCTGGTTTTCCAGTGTCGCGTCGGTACGCGTTCTCGGCTATATTATTTTTCAGTAGTAATTCTTTGAAAAGAAACGACACAAAAATCCAGATTTAAGAGGCTTATACTTACAAAAGGAAAAAGAAATGATATCATGTCTCATGACACGTGAAGACCAGCGATGAAACACAATGCCAACACTAAGTAACCAAGACAAGAAATATCCTTCATAATGAATTTTATGTAAAAATATACACAAGCAAAGAATTTTCGCTAGACTGTAACCAAACCTTCTACACACACGTCTGTGTGTTTTTGAGAAAGATATACTTTTAAGGTATGCTATATTTATTGGTAAAAGTGTTCAATATCCGTGATAGAGCCTGTATAAATATAAGAATGGACACTCAGGTCAACACCTGTTGGCATCATTCTTTTTCCGTATTGAACGCTATTTACAGCCCATGTAGGTTGGGTTGTAGCTCCGTATCAGAGATAGAGCGTATGTAAAGATAAACGTGAACACTGGCGTCAACAAGCTGCGATAATCTGTTTCATACGTGAAAGCAATCTTCAGGCCCAGTGTGTTATGGTTTAGCACTACTATTTCTATATGCTGTCCAATTGTTCATTATGTGCAGTAATGTACATTGTAATAACAAAACGGGGACGGTAACGATTATTTTTATCAATTATTCTCGAGTCTAGTGGATAGAAATAGTTGTGAATCAAAGCGATTATTTATAGCTATTTTAGTTTGTTTCTTGTTAATTTTATACTTATTATTTATTACTGAGTACTTAATTATTTGTTCATTATTATTATTATTACATTTACTTGATTTTTTTTATGTGAGTATTCGTAGTTTGTTAATTTGTTTATTATATACTTAATATATTTATTCATTTAGATTTTTTGTTTATTTCTTTCAAGGTTTGTTTATATTATTTGTTCAGTTTATCCCTTTGATCCCTACGTTCCTGAATAATTTGAACTATTCCGCGTCAAAATTGGCAAATAATTGGTATGTAAGGTTTCACCGTAGATATAAAAATAATTACAAGTGTTTACCCACCGTTCAACCGGTAGCTGGGCATTAAGTTATTTTTCTCTACCACTGTTAAACAGGTGGCTGGACATTACGCCATTTTTCTCTACCACCGGTAAAGCGGTGTTCAGGGTTCAAAGTTTTAACCTATTTGCTTTGTCTAGAATTCTTTATATAGAGAGCATATATTTACCTTTTCTTGATAGTATTTTACAAAATATTCGTTTTTAGTAACCTGACAAAAAATAGTTTTTGTTTTTGCAGTTTGAGATAAGCTCTGATTGTTTGTTAATAATCTCTGTTGGTCTGGGAAAATGAGTATAGATATTTCCTTCTCCTGGGAATTTTTCGAGTGTAAGAAAACACTTAGAAATAATTTTATATTGTTTTACTTGTAAAAATGTCTAAGTAAGACGTTACTTTATTCTTACATATAAATAATGTTTTTTTTTTTTTTAAATAATATTCCTTCCGATATCAGACTGGCGATATTCCAATAAGTCTGACAATTAATAAATTCAAGATTTACAATTTATGTCTGGCCAGACTCAGGCCAAGAAGTAAAACCAATCCCTTCACATCGACTCCCATTTCAAAGACAGCTGATAGCGAAAAGATAAAATATAAAAAAAATAAAATGCAGCAAGGTCATAAATGAAACTTCAGATTAATGGCATATATCGATTTGACCTTTGAGCCTCTTTATTTACACAGGCCAAATAGAAGCATCACCTTCACGTGGCAGACATTCCGATAGAAAATGCTGAAAAGACGGATGCTACTCTCTTTAAAACATTGTGGGAGGAGATCAACAAAACGTATTAGACTGTTACATCATATCAGACGCTTACAAGGAGTGAGTAATGGTCTTACTGAAAAGACATTTGATGCTGTAGAAAATTGGTTCTAAAGATGAATGCTGTGAATATCATGGACGAAACTTGTGAGTAGCGACGAGGTTTTAGAGAAAAGTTAAACAAAATGACACAGAATCAGAAAGAGATCGACGCATTACGAGGCATATCCTACTTAACAAGTTTGCGTGACTGGTTGTCTGAACAGAGATTAAGAGTTATAGCAAAAAGACAACTATTTCCAAGAGATAGAAGAAACATGAAAACCATGTTCGCCAACGTCCTGAACGGAAACGTCATATAGACAAAGAATAATTTCAAAATTCTATTGAAATCAATAATGTTATATATATATATATGAGTAAAGTATATATATATATATATATATATATATATATATATATAATTATTTATATATTATATATATGGTACTTATTAGAAAGCGCTCAATATCAGAGATAGAGCTAACATATTTGGTTGGATTGATGAGTTTGTCACCTTGGCTTTCACGCTTTTGCAATCGTCAGACAAACGATCCCTAAAGCGTGAAACCCAGGGTTACAAACTCACATCAATACAACCAAATATAATATATATATATATATATATATATATATATATATATATATATATATATATGTGTGTGTGTGTGTGTGTGTGTGTGTGTGTGTGTGTGTGTGTGTGTTTTTTTTCTTTTTTTTTGTTGCCGTTTAGTATATAATGCAACGTCGATTAAAGACTGTCCATAAAGCTTCTTTTATGTGCCGTATCCTTCAGGACGTAGGTGACCATGGCCCTTCACATCTTCCCGTTTCCTGTTTTTATCTTTCTGTTATTTCTTCTAGATTATGTTCTGACAACCACCTTCTCAAACACATTAAGTATGTCAAACGTTCAATTCTTCTGTCTCTCTTTCCCTCTATCGGTCCTGTGAGTATCAGATTTTCCAAGCAATCCTTCCTCATTACATGTCCCAGAACTTTCAACTACATCTTCCTGATATTAAATGTAAGTTTGCATTTGTTTCCATTCTCCCCCAAATCTTGTCGTTGCTCACAGTTTCGCCCCATGACAGTCTCAGCATCCTTCTGTAGAACAACATTTCTGCTGCTTCGAGTCTTTTCATCTTTGAGATGATTGTGTCATCTGCATATCATCTATTGTTAAGATTGGGGTCGCTCTAAATCCTGGTAAAATTTCTAGTTCTCTCAGAATTGCCTCGCTGTATAGTTTGAATAGATCCGGTAAAAAGATACATTCTTGCCTTTCGCCCCTTTCCATTTTTGTATATCTGCTGAACTCATTTTTAATCGTATGCAGGCGGTTTGCTGCCAGTAGAGATTCTTGATTATCCTAATGTCTTTCCTGAGTATGTTTGCTTAGCAGCTCTAACAGATCTTTGTTGCGTTCTTTCTCGAACGCCTTTGCGTAGTCTATAAAACATTGGTAAACTTTCTTCTTCATTTGTGTTACTCTTTTGATAATATTGTGATCATAGTCATTGCGTTCCTTGTTCTCTTTGTCTTTAACGAAGCCGCGCTGTTCTTTTCGTATCTCTGATCTGATTCTGTTGCGCCCTCTATTCATCAAAATTCGGATAATGAATTTTGTTATACGGTTTATTAGGCTGAGAGTTCGGGGTAGTTCCTATTCCTTTGCGCCTGGTTTCATAGGCAGTACTATAAAAAATATATTTGGTTTGGTATTCTAGTATAATACTATTGTTGTAGATTTCATTTATTATTTCCGTACTCTTGTCTATTCAGACATCTTCTAAGCTACCAGCATCTCTATTAAAATTCCGTTTGGCCCTGCCACTTTGTTTCCGTTCAATTCGGCCAGTGCTACTTCAACTTCGGATTTTAATTTTTCCGGCCCGTCGGTATTTCTGTGTATTTCCGGTTGTTCTGTTACCCCATGGAATATATCTTCAGTATATTCGTTCCAGAGCTTAAGTATTTTTTCTTTCTCTAATATTAGCATTTCTTACTTGGATTTTATGCAGTCTGTTGATGTGCATGTCTTTTGTCATTATTTTTATGCATATCACGTTTATCTGTGATACATATTCTCTCTATTTTTGCACAGTTTTTGTTGAGCCATTCGTCATTAGCCTGCGTTTGTTGTTTATTTCATTGTGTAGTTTTCTGTACTTCCGTTCCACGTCTTAGTGTCGTTATCTGTCTCCTTTGTATCGCGTCCAGAATCTCGTCTGTGATCCATTCTTTTTTTCTTCTATGTCCATTCTGCTTTGGGATGACGTCTTTTGCTGAACTTCTCTTAGTGTGTCCTCTTTTCGAGATTCCATTTCCATTTTAATCTTCTTTTCACACTGTCCATATAGTTTTTCTTAAGGTTCAGGTCGTTCAGGAGTCTCTTGTTTTACAATTTGGGTGCTGCGTTAGGCTTTTTCAGTTTCCGTAGTTTCATTCTGAATCTACATATAACAGTGAATTGGTTGCTTCCGCAGTCGGCACTTGGATAGGTTTTTCAGTAACAACTGAATTCCTGAATCTCTTGTTGATAGTTATGTAGCCAATTTAGTTTTTAGTTTCTCCTGCTTGCTGGTAATGGAAAGTTATCGGTTTGGTTTTGAGGTATCGAATTTTAAAAACCAGTTCTTCCAGCATTGAGCTGCCTGGGCGAAGTCAAATGGGAGATTAACTGCCCGAGAAATGTTTTTTGTGACATATTCAAACATATTAAACAAGACGAGGACCGGTTAAATGACCTTAAAGGTAACTTGCTACTTAATAATAAACATTTCTGCGCATGTCTCGTGTTGTCTCATGTAGCTAGCACTTCCGTAGCGCACTGAGCTGTAGGTGGTTTTGTGTGTTGTGTTTCCTTGGCATCATAGTAACTGAACAAATTGATAAGTGAAATGCTTTTCTAGGCTAAACTACTGAACACGCATCTCTTTCAGCAACCCTATATACAATCCCTATTTGGTTTTCTGTTATTGGTGTTTTTTTTAAAACATAAAATTGTCATTGCTCGAGCGTGATCAAGATGAAGCACAACGTGACGAGGCAGTTGGCGTCGATCATAACCGCATATTTTAATCTTGTTTACGTTGTAGAGGTCTTACTTTATACTGTATTTTTTTTGTTTTGTTTTTTATAATATTAAATGGTGAGATATATTCCAGGGATATTCGAATATATAGGATGTCTCACCGTGAGGTATTTGCTAGTGAAATAAACTGGCTGCGTTTGTTTAATGACATGTTCCTTCAGGACATAGATCTTATGAATCTATACAGATTCTTTTTCTTTATTATCTGTGAAATTCTATGACTTCTTAGAAAAATGAATGATTTTTTTCTTAATCATTTTGCCGCAAGCCTGACGATAAAGCAATTAAGTCGAAATAGGTTACTGAGAGTGAAGAAAGCTAAGTAAACCTTAGAAAGGACACTGAAAAGAACGTGATTCAAAGCGAATGATGACAATTAAAGGTTATTTTAAATCTTTGAAGATAGTAGTTTACAAGAAAGCAAGATGTTTCTCAAGCGAGGAGATGAAGAGAATGAATTATCAATACAGAAATTACGGTTAATCTTAGCAATTCTAACAGTAAAAAGATGGGGCCTAACTGCCAATCTAGTACAACATTTAAATTCACGAAGTCGAGGTATTAAAAGAAGAAAGTTTATCAAAAGAATTACAAATACAAATTCAAAGGAAAGTTAACGGTGGTGAAAAAAAGCATTAAAACCGAGATGCCAGCGCAGAACCGATGAAATTGTAGATTTTTTTTATTATTTTGAAAGGATTTCTTGATAGCAGAATCACGAGACTGGAACAATATTCAATGCACAAATAAATGGTAGATTTGTTAATTGCAAGACAAGTTCTGGTTTTCTGTTGCTTTTCCCCCTGTTTGAAATTTAATGTTTTCCTTCTCGTATTGATTATTAAAAAAGCTAGACTACTCTACTGCTGAGCAGCAAGCCATTTTGTTTCATATATAACATACGCCGATTACATTGTACTTTCTAATGATGACAGTGACAACATTGATTTAGAACTAACTTCCAATGACATGAAAAAAAGGTGTGGAATGGAGATCAAGGAGTGTGGATAAATTACTACTAGCTAAGAACAAGTTCCACTAAATATAGTACGTATTAAATTGGTCTACTAACAAAGATTACTTACTATTTATATCTAGTACAAAAACTACCAGCTTCCAACAATTAGGCAGTTACACTAAATTATTGAATAAGCCGACGATGGCTTATTTCAATAAAAAATATGATGATCGAAAATTATGTCATAGCACATTAAAATCAAAAAATATGTAATAAACTTGCGTACAGTTCACTTATATGAACTATAAAGTATGACATATATATAGTATTACATGGAAAGGTAAACATTCTAATTAAAAATTGAGATCTCCCAAAATCACATTAAGCGTTTAATCTTTGTCACAAAAATCGGGTAAATCAAGAAGCAACTCTACAAAATGTAACAAAACATTTAGCTTCATTTAACAGCATTAACAACACATCAAAGAAATATTTTCGATATATTAAACGGATAAAAAAGAACGTTTAAATAATGCTTCAAAGAATATATTCCTAATCAAAGTAAAAGAAGTTTACAGACATTGCTATGCAGAGATAATATAATAAATTGGTTAAAATTCGAAACTTCGTCACTCAGAAATTATATTACACTGTAAAAGAAAGATTGGAAAAAAATAAAGAATGCCTGCTTGAAAAATCTGTCACAGGTAGAAATAGTATCAAATCATGAGTGATACTGATTCACACAAGGTGCCCCGTACTAAATTCAATAACTCAGCAAGTGTTGAAATTACGTAACCTGAATCAAACTGTCCATACCTCAAAAATCAAATTTCTGTTTTGGTGAGAATAACTCGCTGTAAATATTATATTAATAGGGGGATTGATAGATTTACATTGAAAAGAAAACAAAGAACATTTTCATTGTCGAGTTATTTCGCTGCAAGTGGAGCTTTTAACTTAATTTGTAAACAAAGACGCGTTATCTTTCTTTCCTTTCTTTTTAATTTTTTTTTTTTCACTAAATTCTTCCACTTGCCTCTCTGCTACTAAAATCCGAAGAAAATATATTGACCCCAAAATATAAAATAAAATAAAGCCGAATGTATGGAACGTAGTAGGTACTGCTGGCGGCATCTCATCAAAAACATTTGAACAAAACATCCTGTCGAAATTGAAATACGCACACACGCGCGCACACACACACACACACACACACAAACACAGACACACAAAGACACCCCCATATATATATATATATATATATATATATATATATATATATATATATATATATATATATATATAAGTTTGTGTATGCTTGTATGCGTTTGTGTTTTTAAGTGCTTGTGTAGGTCTATGCGTTCGCAATTTCTGTGTCTTTGTAATGGGTGGAACCAGCTTTATCTGTATGCCTGTGTACGTCTCTGCATTTGTATATATATATATATATATATATATATATATATATATATATATATATATATATATATGTCTGTATATGCATTTATGCCTGTGTGTTTAAGTGTTTCTGTAGGTCTTTGCGCTCGCATTTTTCTGTGTGTGTGGGTGGAAGCCTCTTTATCTGTATACATGTATATATATATATATATATATATATATATATATATATATATATATATATATATATATATATATATATGTGTGTGTGTATGTGTGTGTGTGGTTGCTGTGTTTATGTCTATTTGGTTTACAGTCTGGAATGTGAGAAGGGAAAGTTCAAAATTGGAGAAAGCAGACAATCAAAACAATGCAAACAAACAAAACGACATATGATTGCAAAATTGGGCCTTAAAGCATCGCTTGATCTTTCTTACTACTTTATTCTTGTGTCTACCTATTTTCGCCGGGTAATTATAGCAATTACAGTCGATAAAACCGTACGTTCGTATGATTTTTAAACATTACTTCATACATATAAATAGATCTAGAAAATAATCATAGCTTTGAATAACAGACGACAATAATATCACGACGCTCAATGACCATAAATTCATTTAAACTACTTTCATGAATATAATAACGTTGCACGCGTACCATAATATAAAAATGGTATTATTTTTAGATTAGGCTAATGTTATGGTTCAAGTTCCTTGTACCACGGTGATGGTCCAAGGTTAGAACCAATGAAAGAATAACACGAACACAGGTATGGAATACAAAGATATATTACAACAGAAATATAATACAAAGAAGTAGAAGTATTAGTAATGACTATCAGATTTGGTTAGAGTGAACTATGTTGTCTCGACAAGTATCACTATTCCAATGTCCTTACAATATGCTCTCAATTATCTGTCCTCGTCTTACAATCTCCTCATACCTCTTGAGAGGCGCAGTATTTATAATGTCAGATATAGTCCATTATTATTATGGGTAAGTTCCCATAACAGCTAATTTTTTTCTTTAATCATACCTCGCCTGAAAAGGCGCTTCACTTAACGCCACTAGGTTGCCTGCTTGTCGGCAGAATAACAGAAAATGACTTATGATCTCTTTCTTTATTGTATCTCTCAGCCATAGTATACAGTATGAAGAAGACATTGTCCAGTATTCCTATATGGAGACACTCCCAGGGCAAACCGACTCTTTTCTTTTACCCAATCACGTCGCAGATCCCTCCCCAACACAAACACATGAAAGCACGCACCACAACAATTCCATGAATATTTTCTGTATGACTGCTGTTCTTTATATAAATACATACTAAAATGTCGTCCACGTCTTGAATACATTGCGTTTGAAAGTTTTTCCCCTTATCCTGTTGTAATGTCTCCTGCTACAATCGTCTTGGAATGCTGCCAAATTAAAAATAAATAAATAAACAGGAAAACGTTAAAATCCTTTATTATCATTTATATAATTTGTGAACAATGTTGGCTTTCCAGAGTTTTCTGTCTCTTGTAGTTGTCAGTCAAGGCTGAATCATTGTCATAAAACCTTGTCCTTGTTCGGCTATTCCTTCATACAGATTCATTAGTTAAGTTACTCACTGTTTTTCAAGACCCATCCCCTTACTCATTAAACCCTTTGAGAATTAGTTTTCTAATCCGTTCTTACGCATAATGTGATCCAGATGTATAAGTATACATGTCCTTCTATTTCATATTCTATTTAAAATTAACCTCCTTAAATATAAGTTAGATGCATGATTTTCTTACTATCCGTCTTTAAAACCAATATCTCTGTTGTTTTGAGTCTTTTTATCGGTGATTAAATCATCATTTACTGGCCTGAAAAAAGATGGATATACATAACCATTATGACGAACAGATACGAGGTTTGTTAAAAAGAAAAGTATCGGAACAGTTGCTATGATAACTGAGGTAAAGTACCCAGAAGGGTAGCTGCTTGGAACAGAATGACTGTGAACTCTATTACAAGAAATTATAGCGTTCTCGCTCACTTTCTTTGTTCATAGAAATGATAGGAAAGAACGTGTGTAGAGTGTGTGCAGCTGTTTTTGGCCAAGCACAATATATCCCATGCCGACAACCCCGATATTACCCATATCTTTCTTCATGCGACTTCTTCCTCTTTCCAAAAGTCTAATCAAATGGAAAGGAACAGGATTTAAAAATGCCGAGGAACTCTAAGAAAATCTGACGAAGCAGCTTCTTGCACTCATAAAGAAATCAGTTCCAGGGGGGCTTCAATGAATAGAAAAAACACTGGATAAACTGTGCTGTTTCGAATGGGGACCGTTCTGAAGGAGATTAAACACCGAATTAAAATGCGTGCAGTTTTCTTTTTAAATCACCAGTCGCTATAATGTTGGATCAGACTCCGTATATACAAATGAACGAGTTGTAACACAATATTTTATCCATGAATAAAACCTAAAGATAACGTCCACAGAAAAATATAGTTAAGTGACACATATATTTTAAAGTACCATTATTATATTACTTCACATGTTAATATAAATTCCTATTTATGCAATAACAATAATAAAGCTTCCATGTATTGATTCTCCTAAAGTTTCTACTTAAAAATTATTGCAGCAGTTACTATGGCTTAACACAGATGTTCTTGAATATAATTTTCCATTCTCATGTACATCTCTTTAAGGAGACCACGTATTTGCAATGGATGAACAGATGGAGAGCCTGAAAGGGATTTCTATAATTTAGTGTCGGTCAAATAGTCTTGCCAAGATAGATATGACTATTGCTCAATGTAATAAGAAGGATTTTCTTCAGCTGAAAACGTTTTGTTTGTGACTTTGAAAGTTCAAAATAAATTTTGGTCAAAATATTTAAATAGTTCTGTACATTTAAGCTGACATCACACTCAAATTTAGATGAAAACTACAAACACAAATATTACTCTGGTTGACCTGAAGGACCTAACTTCTCATTCAGGCATAAAGTTCATCTAATGACACTGAGCGTTCATCGCGAAAAATGACTGTTAAGAAATCAGTTTTCAGCTAATTTTGATTTTTAAGATATATATATATATATATATATATATATATATATATATATATATATATATATATATTTGTGATGTAAAAGCAGAGTAATGGATAAAATTTTAAATAGTTTTAAGTTATTTTCCTTTATAAACTATATGTTAATATTTTAAATATAGGTCAAGCTTTTCTTAACTGTCTTCTAGACTTAGACCAGACACTCCCACTTCTACTATCCTGATATGGGAGTTTATTTTCATCTGCTACTTCCTTTTTATTCTTCTTCCTTTCTTTTTTCCTTTTTCTTCTTTTTTCCTTTTTTTCCTCTTTCCTCTTCTTCTTCTTCTTCTTCTTCTGCATCTTTAAATGATTAAATTGTTATTTCTTTATATCTCTGAGTTGATAATAACTACAACTAAGTCTTGTGTGTCAAAATAGCTATTAGAATGAGGTAACTTTGAATCTTTATTCTATGTAATATGCCAAAAGCTTAGTATGACCATCACTCTGAAGAAAACCAAAGTGGAATAGACTCCCACCATCAAAATCAAAAACTACGACCTAGAGCTATTACATGAATTCAAATACTAGACAAGTCATCGTTTCAAACAACCTATCCCTAAACTCTGTCGTCAACAGACGGGTTGAACAAGCTACTACTACTTTTGCCATACTGACTTGGAAATTATGAGAGCAAGAGAGAACAGAAGGTTTACTACGAACACCAACTTTTCAGTTGATAGTGCGTGGGATGTCAGTGTGCTTCTCTAAGTCAGCGTTACTTGGAACCTCTACTCCAGAAAGGAGACGTGTGAGCGCCTTTAATCCTCACTGTCTACAACGCATTCTGGGCATCAACTCGTCTTACTGGGTCAACAATACCGTAGTTCACACCTGTGCCCATTCAATCATCCTTTCTCGAAAATCTCCGGCTCCGGTGGCTTGGGCAAGTAGACAGTATGACGTGGAACTAGTCATCAAAAGAGCACAAGGGTGACTTCATCTTCGCTTCGAGGATGTCTGTAAAAGGGGAATAAGGGCGAAAGAGACGGGCATCAAGAGATGGGAAGACGTCTCCAACGGTCGCACACACTGGAGACGTGATTTACATAGAGTACTGGAGCGAGAAGCGTACTCCACGGAAAGAAAACAATGAAACATCCGGTGAAAGCGTTTTCACATGCATCGAGACTGTGTGGTCCTCTACAGCCATAACAGCAAAAATAAAATAGAAGGTTGCTGTAAATTAATACATACAGTTTCCAACACTTGCAAATGGTGTTTTTAACGAGCCCCATGCAAAATAGAGAATATGTTGATAGAAAATTGTAAGAGCATAGCTCATTCTTCTTCAAAAAGGTGTTGTCCAATCGCAGATTAATGCGAAGATCTTCCTCCATATCACTTCTCTATGCATACCAATTTCTGCGGAATCAGATTCAACGTTGAGTTTAAGCAAGCGAATGAGCCAATTGGAGTAAAGTGCCATGCAGATTTAAATTTTTCCCACTTGTGACGAATGCAGCTATCGATTATTTTTGCACGCTACCACGCTAGTTAATATTCGTGTTAGTAAGCTGTTGGCTCTCACGCTGGCCAATAATATATTCTTGCCTATTCGTAGCAGCCAGCTATAGGCTTTCACTCTGACCAGTACAAAATGGCCGCAAACTACATGAAAACTGTCGTAGAAGCATGAAAAAATCGATTATTTCCACTATCGATGGGAGTTGGGAAATGCAAAGTCAGTCTTGACCTTTCCGCTAACTTGGAGCATGTGCATACAAATTTTTGCAAATTCGTCGAAAATTGCGGCCCTGCATTCGTTACACACACACACACTCACATCATGCCTTTTATAAATATATATATATATATATATATATATATATATATATATATATATATATATATATATATATATATAATATGGTTGGTACCGGGGAGACGAGGAGAGAAATCAAAAGATTCAATCCAGAGACTCTGCCCGACTGCGACTAAGTCAACCCATTCTCCAGGAACAGTCTTCCCAAGAATATACAAAAGACTATATGTAAATATTGTGTACACTTTCTTGTTTCAATACATTTTGTTCTAAGTACATTTTTGTGTTGTATTAATATTCCATGCATTAGTCAAGTTTCAATAATATATATATATATATATATATATATATATATATATATATATATATATATATAGAGAGAGAGAGAGAGAGAGAGAGAGAGATGGAAATTGATAGATCGATACATAGATGAGGACTTACAGCGACATGACTAATATTACAGGCATTATATATACATATATATATATATATATATATATATATATATATATATATATATATAGATAGATAGATAGATAGATAGATAGATAGATAGATAGATAGATAGATAGATAAAATTTTAATTGAACTTTCTAAAGTAATTTCATTGTTTCTAAAAAGATGAGTTGGTCATTTGTTTCAATATAAGCTTCTTTTCTGTTATTTCGTCGGTTGATTGCATAATTATCACAAACGATCACATGTATAATCACTGAACTCGAAAATCCATTGCAATGTAATCGCATTGTTCAAGAGTTACACCGGTCTCTTTAATGAATAAATTACTACGTCGATTTTATTTTCTTTCTTTCATATGTAAAAATACACATTAGTGACACGCGGCAAATTTTCAAATGCCGTATTGAAGAAACGAATTTGTGAAATTTATTCACCAATGCCAGATATCTTTTTTTTGAAAACATTCCATCTGTTGCAATTGCAATTTTAGTTGTCACTTCTTTCTTTTATCAAGATTGTTAATGGGGTAATTGATAATATAATGACATTCTTATGTGATAGACTTTGGCTAGGAACCGTTAGTCTTCTCACTGCAGTCGATTATTTGAAAATCTAACGGAAATACACGAACTAAATTAAAAAAAGAAAAAAAATATTTTAAGTATTACAATTTAATTTATTTGCATATTGTCATCGCAGATAGAAGCCAAAATATCAGAAGATAAAGAAGCCGTAAAAGACAAATTCTACATGTTTCCTCAATACTGGCTCACGGTCTTTATCAATAACCTATAAAAGTATTCCGCTATTGTCTATGTTAATTAAATGTTAGTGACGATGTCCATGCGATGTCCATGCGTATTTATTTATTAAAACGTATGGCGTTGTTAAAATTATTAAAAAAAACTGTAACAATCAAATAAACACCAGAATTTCCAAGTTTTAATAATTTATATACGAAGCCACTAAGAACATCAGATCAGGTTGAGATCAGGTTAAGATCATAGACAAAGAACACCATTAAAAAATTCGTAAACTTAAGGAATCAGCACATATGCTAGGCCACAAAAATCTCCTGAGCCGACCGAGCATAGAAATGAATACAAAATGGGAACCAGTAATAAGTAGTGCTATAGACAAGCGATAAAGTCAACACAAATTGTAATATGAACACTGATTGCTGAAGACATTAGGTTTATAATACCCAGAAATTCACACAGAGATGTCAGCAAGGACACATGGCATAGTGGATAAAGGCATTGGTTAGATCCAGTGACAGGAGCCAAAGAATGTGAGTTCAATTCCTGGTTAAGGCAGTGGAGAACAGAAGATAACTGATAACTGACATCCATTAAACATGGCACGCGGAACCAGAACAGTCTACCCCAGGGAGCGAAATAAAGGGTTCAGTTCGACATTCCAACCACCTGAAGAAACGTTGTAATAAGTATGGCGACAAAGATGAGGACAAAAGTCAGAATAATGGAAATAGCTTATATACGAAGCCCTATTAATTTATTTTATTGAAGTAAACATTGGCTTAATTCATTGAATCGTGAATGCCGCCTAATCTGAATTCGTATATGAGGTCCGGTCACGGGAATTCTTCAAAAACATACCGAAAATGCATTTTAAATAATGTAAATTCATTCCTTGAACTTCAATTCCGGTACTATTTGAAAAATGAATGCCTAGGTCTAATCTGAATTAGAAGAAAATTTAATATCCTTATATAAATAAACTTTTGGAGCATTGTTAAAACATTTACACGTTTATCGTCATTCATCGACTCATTGAACAGCCATTGTATAAAAAAAAAGATTTAAAAGTCTCTTTAAAATCCAACATTTATTCTAGAGACATGTTTCTAAGCCAATTAGTAAATTAAAAACTTAATTAACTGGATTTTCTAAAAATAATGCTTTGCTTTTACTTAAAATAAGATGAAAATAACGTTTTATTTATACCCGGTAGCTTGTGAGGTCAAACAGGAATGATGTAATACTAACTAGCCTCTGTCCGTTTAAAGAGCACTCGATAAAGTAAAAGTAAAACCTAAAGAAATACCAGAAACAAAATAATTACGTACTTGCTTACAATTAGTTTAATAGATATATATATATATATATATATATATATATATATATATATATATATATATATATATATATATATATTAATTTATACAGTTTTATTCAATTTAGAATAATCAATAAATTTGAAGAGGTTACGCTTTTAACCAATAATATTAAATCATTGTTTTTTTTTTCAAATTGCGCATGATCCTGGCATTTGTCTAAACGAAATAACACCCGACTTGATACATATTTTAAGCATGGGAGATTTTAAATTATCTCAGAATGTAATGCCAACCAACCTCAATATATCAAGCGGCTGCGTCTCCGATATCTACTCACTGAAGCATTGGTTATTTCACAGGCGTGCCTCGATCTCCCGGACAATTGCATATAAGCGCAATATTATTCGCAAGATGTTAAAACAAGTACTATCTATCTATCTATCTATCTATCTATCTATCTATCTATCTATCTATCTATCTATCTATCTAGAATTACGTACATATATTACATATATACATACACACACACACACACACACATATATATATATATATATATATATATATAATTTCTAATTTGGTATGTTGTCGGGGTAGAGGCTTTAGAAAAAGTACTTATAGATATCAACAATACGGTGATAGAAATTAACGCTGCATGTTTCAAACTTTTAATATGCACGTAAGATAGCTAGAGACAATTACAATGGAGTATTGATTCCTGTCTGCACACTGTCACACATTAATTACTCTATCTCTATCTCTCTCTTTATATATATATGCATCAACAAATATGTTCAAATCTTTCAGTCAGATTTTGAAATTAAAGATTATTATTCTATAAAAATATGTAATATATGTAAAGGAACACTGACTATATATTATGATATGTAACATATATACACATATACGTGTGTCAGTATATACTAATAACTATGTATATATATTTGGAACTCTATCTCGCTCATGACACTCTGACTCCGATATCACGCTCTTTAATTATACACACATACCCCCATATATATATATATATATATATATATATATATATATATATATATATATATATATATATATATATATATTAATCAATCCAGGCAAGACTGTAAAGCCAGTGAAACACTAGGGGTTGCAGCCTGCGGAAGAATTAGGAGCAGAAACATTAATACTGAACGAGAAGAGGAAATAGCAATCAGGACGACAGTAGAAAGTGTTTGACATTGAATTTAACATTTTAAAGATTAAAGTTGGCTAGAAAGCATGGATTTGAAATGGAGTTCCACTAGCAAGATGTATAAGAAACGAAACATTTAGCATAGAACTACCGGCTCCATCTAGCCAGTTCAATTGTAAATTGACGAGATTTAGAAGCCAGTCTCGCACTGCGCTTAAATTCAAAAACTCTAGGTACCATGGCGAAGAGCTCATCATATGGAAATACTATAACCTTTTCCTATATACATACATACATACATACATATATATATATATATATATATATATATATATATATATATATATATATATATATATATATATATATATAAATGATGTTGGGTAATGTATACTTGTTAGAATAACAGTGGAGGCCGTTATATTCACTATTCAAAGGTATGAATATCTTTTCTCTCCCAAGCTATGAATTATATAAAAGAAAAGGCAGATCTTTTTAGCCTTATTTGGCAACAAGACTGGAAGAAATGGAACACTGAATTCGAAACTTATAGAGGTCTGCTTAAGGTACGATATGAGCACCAGCCCTCTGCTTTTGGTTCTCCAATGGGTGGCTGTATAAGAAATGTTCAAATCTATAATCAAATCCTATGTGCGGATTTGTCTGACAGTGTCTGTTCTAAGATTTACATTGTTGTCCTGTCGTGCGTCAAATATAATGGGATAGTCTAACTTTATTGACTAACTTTTGGCGGAGAAATTTACATTCTGCTGTATTAAAACATCATATATTGAATAAATGCATAAATTATAGATTCTCTTTCAATGAATCTGATAGCGTTTCAGCCATGTTTTTACCTAACACAATTTGGAAATATTATAGCTAAAAGTAACTGCATTTCAATGTAAACAGATTTACCAAAAATGTTATGCCGCTTATTTTAAGAGATTTGTGCATAGTGTAGGGGTTATTATCTCCTAAAATGGGAGCAGCATTTAGATTTTAAATTGAAGCCGAGGATGTCACATTCACTTTCGTAAAATTACACTTCTAATGTTATGACTCTATCACTTCCATCACTCCAGCTAGATCTTAGTAGCAGGGCTGACAGGTCCGTTTGATTTTGGTTGGCAACCAGAGTAGGAGAATTACACTTCTGAATTTAAAACCGATTGGACTTGGAGCTATTAACGTGTTAAAGCGGATAAAGGGGTTGGTTAGATCCAGGGACAAGACCCAAAGAGTGTGAGTTCAATACCCGGTTAAGGCAGTGGAGAACATTCAGAGAGAAAAATTAACAGGAGATAACTGGTAGCTGACATCCATCAAACATGGCACTAGAACAGTCTACCCTAGTGAGCGAAATAAAGGGTTCAGTTCGACATTCCATTCTAAAGATGGCCAGAATGTACAACGGCCGAAACGATGTAATAAATATGGTGACAAAGATGAGGACAATAGTCTGAATAATGTAAATAATGTGCATAATACCTCATCTCAGAAATATAGACAGACACAGAAATATTTGTCATTTTATCTCCTGTGATTGTGTGTGGTTTTCAGGCTTTCTTAGTTTGGCACCTAGTCGGCATCAAACTTTAAGATTATTCCCGTTGATTGGCCTATCAAGTAGTTTAGTGTCATTGTAAGCAATAAATATTAGGTTGGTGCAAAACTAATGACGTAATAATGTCATTTTTGACGTTAAAAAATACGTCAAAAAACGACATTATTACGTCATTATTTTTGCACTCACCTAATACTAAAGCCAAAAATATTCTACAGTTGCACAATTAAACTCAGATCCATATTTATCATTAGCAATCAAAATATTGTTTTCTACATTTCTTTATCCATGTTAACAATTTTTCGCTTTGTCATTAAAATATGCATCCGATTTGCCTTGCATTTAATATAGGTACATATCTTTGCCTTTATCACTAATTAAACTATACGATTTGTATTTACTATCTCGCATTTGTTACTCTGAAGTCGTCATTTCGCATTGTTGTTCTATAAACTAAAATTTCTGCATTATACAGATTGATCATAGTTGAAATTTTAAATCAACTATAACGTCGTTGCATATAATGTGTAAAATATGCATATATTAGGAAGATTTTACTTTATTGGTTTTGGCTAAAATTCGTTAGGTTTATTAAAAATTTATAATTAACAACAAAAGAAATATAAAAAATAAATATTTTATTTGTGACGGATATTTTTACGATTTTTTTCCATTATTCTAACTCATGATCCAGCAAGATAGAATATGATATAATTCTATTAAATAATAATTTATATACATTTTTATATGTAAGATTATCAATACGAATAAAATCCTATCAGCGAAATTGTATCATAATTTTAAAATCGTGTTTCCAATTGTAAAGTATCGTATAGAAAAGCATATTAATTCATTAACTCGCTAGCAAATTATTATATTAGAAACATAATAAAAAAAATTAAATACCGTTGTACGTATGAATTGCTTTTATGCAATATAATAATTATAGGATGAATGAGTTTTATTAATAAAAATATTAAAAAGATGCAAACATATAGAATAAATAAGCCACAAACAATTATTTTCAAGAGAATTAAAAACTATTTGAAAGCACTATGCGACGGTGAATTTTTCGTAAGAAGTTTCCCGAAAGTGATTATTCTTTGAGAGCACTTGTCTTTGCGGAAACATCAATACAACATGGCCATGGAAAGCAGCGCCTTTGAAGTGTCTCGAATTTCTTATTGATTTTAACTGCTGATTTTCAAAGCAAACAGAAAAATTCCCGGTATATTTACGAAATGAACGCCATAATTGTCATTTAATCGGAACTGAATCTGTGTTAGTTTAAATTAAGCTTATTGAATATCATATTAAAATCAAAGAAAATATATTTCTAATTTATTTAAATAACAACAAGAAAGAAACTCAACAACAAAAGCATGAAAACTAAGTGACTGGGAAAATATTAAACAGAGAGCACGAGATATAAAAAGAGAATGAAAACAATAGTTAGAGAGAGAGAGAGAGAGAGAGAGAGAGAGAGAGAGAGAGAGAGATTTTGCAATAAGCAATAAACAATCATCAACAGAGGAAATTGAATTGATATTATGTAAAACGAGAATTTACATAAAGGAAAGAATGAAACACATTGGAAAAAAACAATTACAATATAAAATACTTATATTCAATTAATTTTCATTTTTATTGTAATTAAGAAATTCTCATGATACAATAATATAAAATACATTAACAAATGATAAATTAATTCACGAGAGATCAGAAAACCTGTGGGGAATCAGTCAGGCGGACATTGATTTAACAATTTATCTAATAAATTACCACAATTCTATGTCGTCATCTAATCTTTTATTCAGGTAAAACTAATTAGTTTTCTATATAGAGCATTACTTTGTGCTATGATTCCGTCTCTGCGCTTAAAGTTAAAATGGCTGTAAGAATTTCAGTTTAACCTGAAAACCGGTCCTTAAAACATAGAAGATACTGAAATGTATGTAGCCGAACAGAGACATATCTGACATTCTGTCAGCCTTTTTTCTGTCGCTTTATCGCTAAATCTCCTTCTGTCTTTCAATCTACAATCTATCATATATATATATATATATATATATATATATATATATATATATATATAAAAAAAACAAACGACTTTAACGTACCATTATAATAAATTATTTCACCAGAGGCCTTTAAAGGACGCCGGATCATCAGATAGCACTTCCAAAAATGAAATGAAACGAAAAATGAAATTAAAATTGATGGGTAGTGTAAGTTTTTTTGTAATGTAAATCCAGAGCTAATAATCAATATAATAATATAATATAATAATATATCCTCCTTAGGATTACCCATACGGATTACCAAGTTCCTCATAACTTATATATATATATATATATATATATATATATATATATATATATATATAAGCAAGTGTAAATGGACACAAATCCGACAGAATGAAGAAACCCTGAAAAAAAAACAAACAAAAATCCTTAAATGTAGTTAAACATTTAGGATTTTTTTTTTTTTTCAGGGTTTCTTATATATATATATATATATATATATATATCAGTCAGTTATGTGCCATGCATGATACACGCATAGACGCTCATTTATGTTTCGATACATGACTGACGAAGCAGATTTTTCCGCAGTATGTTGCCATTTCTTTCTGTTGCTATTTCTTTCTGCGGTAGACCAGTTGCCATCCAAGTGTATACAACCAGATCAGTCCTGCTATTTACACATAGCAGGGGGGAGAAGATTATTATATATATATATATTATTTTTATTATAAGCGATTATAGTAAAAACATGCTGAAATCGCTACAGAAAAGCTTTCTTGTTTCAGTAGTATGATTTATTTCTTAGGACGATGGTATGTAACTGGTGATGAAATGATTTTTAAGTAAATTTAAAAAGTTAAAGTTGGGCGGAACATAAGGACAGAATTAAAGTCTTGTAGCTATGTCTTGAAAAAACAATTAAATGTCAAATCTACCCTAAATAGAAAGGTAAGCTCAGAGGGTGGCGGTGGGTGATATAATTTTTATATCATGATAAACCGGAACATAGACAGGCCATCATTGATGATTGCGAATGTCTGTAATTTTCATTTGTCTTTATCGTTAATTTTGGTCATTCCTTGTATTGTTGAAAACACTCTATTAAGCTGTTTTTAACATAGATGCTGGATAGAGTTATACTACTCGGAATTTCCTTGGTGATTTTGACAGTTTCATTGGTTCCTGGAAAGGGGATGTGTCTGTGTTAAGTGTATATTATGATTTAGTTCTTTGGCAGTTTGCATATGTGTAATACATATATTAATATCGGTGTGTGTTTAAGTGTGAGACATCGACACCTCCGCCAGCATGTCTGTCTTGTGTGGGTGAGAAATGTGGGTAGGGCTTGATTGTATATATATATATATATATATATATATATATATATAAGACAAGAATAACATTCTAAAGAAGGAAAAAAGAAACACCAAAAGGCAAACATTTCACAACGTCAGACAATCGTTACTCAAGTTTAACGCTCTCCCATTCTTCACATGACTAATTGATATGTAATGTTTCACAGTAGATATAAAAATAGTTACAAGACTTGGCTAGGCATTGTCTTTTTTCATTACCACCGGTAAAACGGTGTTTAGGACTCAATTTAGGGTCAATAAGGCATTGCACTTTTTCCTCCGGTTATCTGCTCGTTTTCTTTGTGCTACACTCTCTTAATGGCTTCTTATATATTGCATAAATGAGCTTAAATTTATGCTGGTAATAAATATGCCTGTGCATTTGTTCCTCATTTTGTGCCAAAAACTCCGAGTTTCAAGGACATACCAAGTAGAAAAATGCGATATCAAACGCGTTGAAAGCATTTCAATATAGTCCAATAAAAACAGTTATCATTTATAAAAATGAGAATTTCTTTTACAAGCTAGCAAGTGATAAGTTTCAAAAGATTTCATTACACCAGGCAATATAAAAGTTCAGAGTTGAATCCTCGGAATGTTCGTTTACTGCAATCATTGGGTCACAAACTATTCGATTAAAATTTGCACACTAAATAACAACACTATATTCTCCTTAAATGCCTATATCTCTGAGATGCGGTATTATGATGAATTCCATTATTTACATTATTCGGACTGTCATCCTCATCTTCATTGCCATATTCACAACGTTTCGGCCTCTATATTTCTGAGATAGGTATTATGGTTATTGCATTAGTTACAATATTCGGACTGTTATCCTTATCTTCATTGCCATATTCACAACGTTCCGGACGTTTTACGCACTGGCCTTCTTCAGGTGATTGCAATTTCGAAACAAACCCTTTATTTCGTCAAACATGATAGATTGTTCTAGTTCTACGTCCCATGCCTCTTCCGGATGCCTGAGTTATTTCTCGTTATCTCTCTTCTATAAGTTGTTTTTTTTTTTTTTTTTTTTTGTTCAGCACTGCTGTTGCCTGGTATTGAACTCACAACACTTTGGGTCTAGTCAGTGGATCTAACCAACGCCTTTATTCACAGGGCCATCCTATTGACATGCATCTTTATTGTTGTTGTTATCACAGCGTTTCGGCCATTATACCCTCCGGTCTACATTAGGTGTATGTCGATCCGGAAAACCTGCACTGTGTACTTGCATTCAGTGGAGGCAAGCCAAGCGATAACCTATTCGTACTAAAAGCCGAGCAATAACTGATTCATATTAAAAGCAAAGGAATAACTGATCCGTACTAAAAGCCGAGAAATAACTGATCCGTTTTAAAAGATGAGTAATAACTGAACCGTCTATATTTCTGAGATGAGGTATTATGTACATTATTTATATTACTCGTACTATTTTCTTCATCTTTGTCGCCATCTTTGTCGCTCCGGCTTTCTTCAGGTGGTTGGAATGTCGAACTGTGGCCTTTAGGGGTAGACTGTTCTAGTTCCATACGCCATGGATAATGGATGTCAGTTGTCAGTTATATCCTGTTAATTTCCCTCTCCACTGCCTTAACCGGGTATTGAACTCACACTCTCTGGGCCCTGTTAGTGGATCTAACCAACGCCTTTATCCACTGTGACATGTGTCCTTGAGGACATCTGCGTATGAATTCCTGGTTATTATAAATGTAATGTCTTCAGTAACCATTTTTTTACAAGTGCTTATATTGCAGTTTTTGCTGTTATTATTGCATGTTTTACAAGAGCTCCTATTGAAATTTTTTTTCTTGTTATTATCGCCTTTCTCTGGCACTCATTATTACTGGTTCCCATATTGTATTTATTTCTATGCTTGGTCGGCTTAGGAGATTTTTGTGGCCAAGCATATGAGCTGATTCCTTAAATTTACGAATTTTCCAATGATGTTTCTTGTTTATGATCTCAACCTGATCCCACAGAGGGCGGTGATCTCCCTTTTCTCTCCATATGTGGTCAGCCACGTCTGATTGTTCCATTTCCCCTCGTGTTACAGCTTTTTGGTGTTCTTGTAGACTTACCTTAAGGGGTCAGCCTGTCTCCCCTTTTTATTTCTTTCCGTAGCTGTACGGGATGGCATACACACTGTCTTTAGTAATGTTCTCCTCTATGGGGGGGGTCTTACTCGGCAGAGATATATGCGTAGTGTCGTCAAGCTTTTGAAGGTTGTCCTGATGTTATATGAACCGCAGATCCTTTGTGTTTTTTCTGATAACCCCTTCACATAAGGCATGCAGACTGTTTTCTGGGTCTTCGAAGTGGTGTAATAGTTAGTAAGCTTATCTCGCTTAATTATTTACGGCCTTGTACAGCATCTAAGCTTGGTTTAGAAAACCACGATTACCACCAAAAGTCGCTATAAGTTCAAAGATGTAATCGAATGTTTTGGAATAAAATATACTAATGCAATATAATTTGTGATCCTTATTCTGAAATTAATCTGCTTTTCGCTGTTTTTGTTGTTTACATTGTGAATGCTACATTTTCCGATTCTGCTTTTTTTTCTTCATGTGTCCCAAAAAAGAATTTTCTAGCAATAACCTTGAAGAGATCCCAATTTTTTTCCTTTCTGTTTCATTCCATTGTCCTTTTGCGTCTTGGTAGTATTAATAACTTGTCTATTCAAGTGTCTCTTGGGCTTCATGAAACTGCTTAAAACTCTTGTGAAAATTTATACAACGCCTGTAAATATAATAGTTTGTGTATCAATAAGAAGATTGAGACGCAAACTATATTTATATAGATATCAAACTATGATATTTTATTATATTAATTTCTCACTATGTGAGAAATTAATTATTGAGTAAATATTTCTTTTCTGTTAAATAAATATTTTTATCTGGAAAATAAATTCATTGATCAGATTTAAATAATGAACTTTCCCATAACGTTGGCAAAATAATTGCGTTCAGTTTTATGGATTCGTTTATTTCCCCACTCAACAAGAAACCGACACTGGAAACCGTTTGTTAAACATATCAATGGAGGCTGCTTCTTACTTGAAAATAATTGAGTATTCATTCTTGACTTATCTGCATGGTTGTCTAAAAATGACATGGATCGATTCGCATTCAAAATTATTCTATTTCTCAGATAGATTAATTTCCAAAGCGAATATGCATTGAATGGGAAAATATGAATAAAAGTCAAAAATAATTTAAATTAAAACGGTAAGACATCAGTGTTGTCCATCTGCTGAAGGCTATTTTTATATTAATAAATCAAAGTAACGATTCCCCCAAAACTTGAGGAAATGCGATGTTTACAATGAACCACCCTGAACCAACCTGATGGTAATACTTATTCCTTAGGTTAAAATTCTACTTATTAAGCCATTATTTAACTTTTGAAAAGTATTCCTTACATATTAATTTTAATTTAGATTACATAGAAATTAAATGATACGCTCCTATTCCTTGTCTTGGTAAGAGTCGATCTATTACATTTGCTAAAGCCATTGAGATCTTCCGTCATTTTAATCACTTGGTGCCATATTTGATGTTATTCTTTTGTTTTTAGGTTTACCTATTATATTACCTTGAATGTAGTATTAGATGAAGCATTGTCAATTCTTGTTGAATTCTAGCTAATAAATTAATTACTTAATTAAATAATATTATTATGTACATACAGCGTAACGGCGAAAAAAATGAAATCAGCTATCAAAGTTCAAGTTTGGGCGTCATCTGTTGCATTTATTTTCGCACCAATCCACCTAGGAAAGATACGAAGATACAACACTCTTCTCTTTTTATATATATATTTAAATGGCAGGACAGACTGATCTCTCTAGCTTTGGATGTTAGTCAGTTTAGGAGAAAGAATACTCCGAATAGCAAGTGTGTAATAGGCAACTAGTAACCACTGACAAGTCGTTCGAGAAATGAATTACAAACTAACGTAATATTTATAGTTATGGTCACCTATATCCTGAGTGGAAATGGCAGTAAAAGTTATTACAAAGTAGCAGCATGGCCCGGCGTTGCCCGTGCTTGATTCAAAAATCGTACGAGTCATACAGCAATCGCTATCACTTGACTTAAAATATGTTTGCCCTTCCTTGCCTTTAAAGGAGTGCCCTTTGCCGTGATGATGTTGCTACATGCCTTACTTCTTGCCTATCTCATACTGCGAATTTTTTGTAAGCTCTATACTAAACATTAAATCTGTTACGAAAAAAGAACTAAACAAAATGAACACAAAACGATCAGCTTTAAAAAAAGGACTCGTAACTGGAAAAACCGAATAAAAAAAGAATGTTAACACCAAATACTTTTTCACACCCAACCCAGTTCTGCGGAATCAGAATCAACCTTGAGTTTAAGCAAGCGAATGGGCCAACTGGAGTAAAGTGCCATGCAGATTTAAATTTTTCCCACTTGTGACGAAGGCAACAATCGATTTCTTTTTCCATGCTAGCATGCTAGTCAACATTCGTGTCAGTCAGCTGTTGGTTCTCACGCTGGCCAATAGAATATTCCTGCCTATTCGTGGCAGCCAGCTATAGGCTCTCAATCTGGCCATTATAAAATGTCCGAAAAATACATGAAAACTGTTGTAGAGGCATGGAAAAATCGATTAATTCCACTATGGATGGGAGTTGGGAAATGCAAAGTCGGTCTTGGTCTTCCCGCTAACTTGGAGCATGTGCATGTAAATCTTAGTGCAAATCCGTCGAAAATTGCTGCTGTGCATTCGTTACACACACACACACACACACACACATCCTGCTTTTTATCGATTGGTTAAAGTTGAAGTCCTGGATATGACGACAAACTACATCCGGCAGCAAGGCCTCTGATTGGAAGATTGGAGGTTTGGGGGAGTGTGGAACTACTTCTTACTTGCTGTTGTTCCCAGGTCGACCAGAGCCAAATATTGAACCGCCAAACAAAAAAAAAAAAAAAACAGCACTACATTTTCTAATAAAATGATCTAAACATTTTTATAGAAAAATGGAAAACAATGAAATAGTAAAAAATATATAAAAATATATTTTCTATAGTAAAATTACCATGAATCTATTTTAGGCTCTACAAATTATAGCTTATTTTGAAACAAGGCCATAAATACGCGTCATATGACAAGGATCTAACTTATGGTTTAGTATAAAATGTCAAGCAGGCTAATGTGTTAACCACTAAGTCGCCCGGCTTTTTACATACTCTTGCTCATGATCTATGCGTGATTCTCAACTTTGGTAACAGAATCTAAGATTAGTGATTCTGTCCCATATTTAAATATTTACCAGATTTATATTACACTAACAAAACAAAGTTTTGTAACAGGCTGGCGCGTTTTGAAATCCTCACAGTATTTAGTATTGTTCAAGTTATTGTTAAAATATTTTGTCCAGATTCACAAACGCTACGTTTCATTCACTTTCTCAAATCATTCGATGAAATTTGAATAAGTTTGAATTGTTTGGAAAAATAATTTGACAATAACCTTACTTCGCGGTTTTTACTCACCCTAGTAAAACCAACTGTAATTTACACCTGTTTGCACTTCTCTCAAAAATTTGTTTCGATCGGTCAATATATGGCATTTTTACAGGGCGTGACGAAAGGACAGTCTAACGGAAGTCGCAGACTTTTATATATAGATAGAGAGAAAGCTTCTGCTGTCAGACTTAATACTTATAATAGATCAATAGGGAAATTCTGGATTTTAACGTTCAATATCTCATAAACCAGTGTATTAAAGTTTCCTCCATCACTAACCAGACCGTAAATTATATCCTGTAGTAAAAGCCAGTTGTACTCTCAACAATGGTCCTTGACTAGAAACAAGTTCTTTTCAAGTGGAACTAATATATTGATCTCGTTTCCTGTTTAGGATTGGTTTTCCAGTTCATTTTAAATCTACTTCAACTCTATACTTCTAACGTCTACGCGTAAACTTTGAAATTTTATTTATTATTAATTTATTTGTTTTTCTTCAACAGGAGTAGATAGATTCGCGTGTTTTCCGGTTCATACTCCTTCCCGGTTTTTCGAATAGGAGTAGAGTTTTATCCCTTGTTTGCTGTTTGGTATTGAGTTTCCAGTTCCTTCTAAAATCTGCCAGTATCCCCTTGGGTCTAGTGGCGTTATCACCTTGTGTTTGGTGAATTGATTAATAAAAAGATCCATCGCTAAAAATGCTGGAAAAATAGTCCAAAATATATCTGATTCATTCTACTACACTCTATTTTAAAAAAGGCAGATCAGAGCCAGAAAAAATGAAATATTGCTGTTATATCGCCTAAAGACTCTCAACACTCAGTTTTCAACATTTTCGTTAACTACGGCTTATCAACCCTTTGCAGTTTATTTAAAGCCAAAAATATTTTAAGACTTTCTTTTGAGACAATAATGGTTTAGTTTTACAAATCTTAATAATTAACCTATAGCTGGGGTAAGGGGTGGATTAATACCTTATCTATGTGTATTTGCGCGAAAGAAAATATAACGAAACCAAGTGGAATTCGAACTCGAACCTGCGATTCACGATTCCAAGCCTAATGCATTACACCACCCATACAACCAACAATACAGCTGTGTATGAACTGATTAGTCTAGATTTTTCTTAATTTCGGCGATCGTACATAAAGGAAGACAAACATTATCAAGGAAAGAAATAAGTCACAATATAATGATTGACATTGGCGATAGTTCCACAAGTGAGATATGCGAGAGAATAAACTGCTAGCATAGATTTTAAAATTATATCTAGCAATTTCAACTCTCGTACTGAGCCTAAACAGTAAACAATATTCAGACATAATGGACTATCTTCTAGTTTAGCTTATTTCATAAAAGAGGTTATAAATTTGTCTAGACTAATTTTCTAAAAGAGACTTTACAACCTTTACTCTGGCACGCTATGCAATTATTTTATTGTTGAGTGAATACATTCATAGTAATAGCCTTTTATTTACATTATTTGGACTATTGTCCTCATCTTTGTCGCCATATTTAGTACAACGTTTCTGCCGTTGTACGCTCCGGCCTTCTTCAGGTGGTCGGAATGTCGAACTGAATCCTTTATTTCGCTCACTGGGGTAGACTGTTCTAGTTCTACGTGCCATGTTTGATGGATGTCAGTTATCAGACATTAGGTTTATAATACCCAGAAATTCATACCCAGATGGACACATGGCGCAGTGGATAAAGGCGTTGGTTAGATCCAGTGACAGGAGTGAGTTCAATACCCGGGTAAGGTAGTGGAGAACTTTCAGAGGGAAAATTAAAAGAGGATAACTGATAACTGACATCCATCAAACATGGCACGTGGAAATGAGCGAAATAAAGGGTTCAGTTCGACATTCCAACCACCTGAAGAAGGCCGGAGCGTACAACGGCTGAAAGGTTGTAATAAATATGGCGAGAAAGATGAGGACAATAGCCCGAATAATGTAAATAATGTACATAATACCTCATCTCAGAAATATAGACAGACTCTAATAGCCTTTGATATGCTTATGTTTTTTCCTTCAACTTTCTTAGTCTGTAGCGATGTTCTTTATCTTCTATTTTAGGAATCTGTTCTGGGGAATGCGGTAGAATCGATCGGTCGAAAAATAATAACCTCAAAATCAAACGGCTTGTAACATTTGACAAAGGAATAATAATATTTAATCCCTAGCATTCAAATATGATTTGCGTACAACTAATAAATATAAGTGTAAAATATTAATTTTGGACATAGATTTTTTTTTTCTCTTTTAATGTCAGATCATAGTTTTTGCACACGGATTCTGCTATAAGCCGATTTCTTTCCCCAGAGAATTCTGAAAAAAAACACCGATATATCTTGATTGCTTGTAAACCGCTAAAGCAAAACAAAAGGCTGACTCTAAAAGTCTTTTGTTCGGTAACCACATGGGAATATACGATACAGAAATAAATTGTACATTGCTTTTCGATATATTTTGAAAATTCAACTGAAGCCTAAAAAAGAGGACTTTGACCTCAAAGTTAGTTTACTTATCGAAAACAACCATGACTTTGAGGAATCGGTTCTTCTCTGAGCAAACTTCATTGACAGTATATGTCATTCGCATTTGTTACTAAGCCTTCAGTGCGTTACACAGAGATAAAATATTTCGATTTCCTATCTTTGACATCATCGCTTTTGGGGAAAAATGAGGGTTTAGCTGCAATAAAAGAATAACAAACTCATATTAAATCCACCGGGATATGCTAATACAAAGTAATAATCATTACTGCTTTACATTGCGGTGTGCTTTTGAAAGTTAATGTTATGTTTCGACTGGAGAATCTAGTACGATACATTAGTGGTTGAACTGAAAAAAAGACATAACATATAATAAAATGTATGATTTACTCAGAATTCGTCAAACAGTATTGCATTATTTGAGATTAGATGTGGTTTGCTAAACCTCGTAAGATGTAGCAAATCAAAGATTATTTGGGTGTTTCTAATATGAATAACGCCCCAAGCACTTTCACAGCTTACAAACAAAAATAACAAATAACGTCGTTCATCTAGCAGCAAAATTTAATATTTCAACAAAGCACAAACAAAATATTACAATGCCTTTAAAGTTCAGAACGTGATTGAATACAAGGTTTTATACAAGTGCAAAGTGTGCTTATGTTACATCGAGAGTATATATTTCTTGTGTGAAATGTATGCGTATGTGCGCAGGCGTGTATTTGTTTCCGCCTCATACTCTCTATCCAGTGACTAAAGAATTTCTTATCACCGGACACAGTATGTCTACAAGTCTGATATTCTGACACTAGTTCCGATGGATTGGTCAGATTCATAAGCAGATAGTGTCCGGTGCGTTCCCCGAGAGAAATAGACCAGAGTACAAATCGATGCTGAGGAACAAAGATTGCATTAAGAACACATAGGAGAAGGCCTTTATTTTGGAAAATGACTAGAAAATTTCGCTAAAGAGAAAATTAACAGAAACGTGTCGAGCATGAAAACACAAAGAAAGATGATTGTCAGGGTCCTGAAGTTAATCTATCTATTGATGTTAGTACAGAGGTTGATCTAAATTGAAATGAATCGTGTCCCGCCCGCGCCCAGTGCAAGTAGAAAATACCTCAAAACAATATATCTATGTGTGTCTATGTGCGTAATTGAACATTTAGGTCAAGACACAACTTGTTAAAACGCAATCTTTAGGCTATATGTGTCAAAGTTGGCGTTAAAGATGGATTTTGACCTCAATATACAACTTTACATTTATATACGCTGTATATCGCATATTGAGCATTTTAACCCATAATTATGGCATATTTATCACACACGCACAGATAAACACACACGCACACACACACATATACATATATATATATATATAGTTAGTTAGTTAATTTATGAAAAACTAGGTAATCCGTATGGGTAAACCTAAGGAGGATAAAATCCAGAGAGCTCAATGTAAATCCAGAGCAAATAATTTAAATAAAAACAGACTACTTTAAGATTCCATGTAATAATTTATTTCACCTCAGCCCTTTTAAAAGGAATGCGGATCATCAGACTTTACTTTCAAACAGAAAATGAAAGGAAAATTTACACATTTTTGACGGGCCGTATTAAACATATGTAAATTAACGAAGTGAGGAAGTGAGGGGGGAGAGAGAAGACATGAGTGGGTTAGCAGATATTGACACATTGAAACGGTTAACTTAACGGAAGTTATATATTGATATCGAAGGGGTAGAGAAGAAAAACCCATAGAGAGAAAATGAGAGGAGGAAGTTATGAGAGAAGATGTCACTCTATAATAGGGAACATAAATATAGCACATCTTAAGAATATATTTTTATATTATATATATATATATATATATATATATATATATATATGTATATATGTGTGTGTGTGTGTGTATATATATATATATATATATATATATATATATATATATATATATATATAGCACTTTATCCCATAAAGGTAGCACGTCTTAAAGAATATATTTCTTCATATATATATATATATATATATATATATATATATATATATATATATTATATATATATATAAATATATATATATATATCAGAGAGATAAAAGTGCTCAATATCAGTGTGTAAATAAAAGTGAACATAGAAATCAACACTTAGAGGCGACACTCTGTTTCATGCTAGACGCAATCATCAGACCGATTGAGACTAGCATGACCCAGACTGCTGCCTCTAAGTATTGAATTCTATGTACCTTTATACCTTTATATATATATATATATATATATATATATATATATATATATATATATATATATATATATTCATCCACAGACAGACTGTTTCACAGCTCATTAATGTGGCTAGACATCCAATTGCTTCAAGTCATGATCGAAATCCGACTGATGCCAAATCAGTCGGATATATATATATATATATATATATATATATATATATATATATATATATATTTGTACGGGTGTTTATAGCAATTGATTATATTGAGTTGTTTCTTCTTTCGAGGTTGTTGTTTTCATGCTGGAAATGGGGTTTTGAATATTGAATATTTTCTACTTTTTCCCCAATAAAAAATAAGTTCGTGTACAGGTATTGATCGATATAATATTCTAAAAGGGCAATCAACTTAATCATGTTTTTAAATTTCTTAATCAAATAGCTAATTCTTGAAAACTTAATTTATGTGTCTTAGGTGAACATGACTTTCTTATTCAATTAGCGTAAATCATTGTTTGATCCCTTATTATCCCTGCCAGTACATAATCTCACATACCTTGTACATGATTGTTAGGTTTATTACACACAGTAATATATCCTGTGAGTATTATACTATTTTTTTTAAAATAGCTGCAGTTTCACATTCATTCTGATAAAGCTATTCCGTTTTTCATGAATCTCTTTAAGTATCTCATTAAAATCACTTGAATTTGTTAATAAAATTTAAGTGATAATTCTACTTTATAATGGAAAGTGATGTTTCTTGTATATATCACTGCTTATCTTATCTCTTTTTAAATAAAACTTAAGTCACATATAATGTTTCTTTATATAGATTTAAGATCTACTTTATAATTTTCTATATATTTCTATTATATCAAATTTTGTTCTCTATGTTAAGTGAACTATTCAAATTAAACGTTATGGATTTCACTGAAATTATATACAAAGCAAAACACATGCTGTCACTATCCTTCTAATCCATTAATTTAACGTCACATCATGCACTGTGTTGAATTTGGCCATTTCGAAGTTCAGATTTCGATTTATTTGCAAATGACATGGCTCAGAGCTGAGTTAACTGACACGTCTGCGCACAAATCAATTTATCTCCAATTGAAATGGTGCGAGTTCTTTTAATGTTTCGATCCTTAAGAATATGACGCCGATAAATACAATCGTCTGCTCACCGATTTTGCTGTTCAATTGATTCTTACCATTTGTTTTGTTTTCTGTCAGATTCTAAATTACAAGAGAAGCATGTATATTCTTTTATCTCTCCTCGTTGAATACATTTAGATGAATTTAACTGTGGTCTTTTGTTACTAAATTACGTAACAAGGAAATATCGAAAGACCAAATACTAGTCCGTTCTGGGTAAGACGTTAAACTACATCCGCGTCCTGGGTAAGACGATAAACTACGTCGAGTAGCAAGGCCTCTGATCTGGAGGTTTTGAGGAGCGTGGAACCACCTTTTAATTGCTGGTGTTCCCAGGTTCATCCTGACCCGGGATGGTAGCACCTGTTAGGGTCACAGCTTTGGGCAAATAGTTAACTATTACCAGTAATTCTTTTTTGAAACAAATTATTACCAGCAATAAAACATTTTGTCGGTATTAAATAACCCATTGAGTTTGATATGCCGTAAAACAAAGAAACCAAACCAATCTAAACCAAAGAATACATATTCTATTCATACAAATCTATCCTAAAAATGTTGTCGGCACTAAATAACCCGTTGAGGTTGATCTGCCGTAAAACAAAGTAAACCAAACCAATCTAAACTAAAGAATACATATTCTGGTCATACGAATCTATCCTTAAAAACTTTTTGGCATTAAATAACCCACTGAAGTTGATATGCCGTAAATCAAAATGAAACCCACCAAACCAAACTAGCTAACTAGAATTGATATATCATTAAAAAAAAAAAAACATATAGAGACGGAAAAGTGTAAAAACTCCAGGAGCAATCCCAAGAACATTCATGGCAATTCGCTATAACTGAGTCAAGTGCATCGGGATGAAGTACTTCCCCTGTCTTAAGGGAAAGCCCGGTGAACAGTTTTCACCTAAACACGATTCAACGTCTCTTCACTAAAAGAATTACAAAGAATAACGGAATGAAGACAGTCAACGTCCTTGGGACTGACCCTTGTCCGTTACGGAGAGACATGAACACTGAAGCCAACATTCAGAAGCAACGGACTGTTTCATTCTTTACGCAATCATCAGGTCACGATTCCGTCTAACATGGAAATTTGTCGCCTCTGAGTTTTGAAAAATTCAACTTTTATGTTCATTTTTATATTTCCATATGCTCTATCTCTGATATTAAGCACTTTATCCCATGAATATAGCACACCTTCAAATTATATATATATATATATATATATATATATATATATATATATATATATATGATTAATATCAGTAAAATTTTATCACTTTGCTGACAGATGTTACCTTCAGCACCCCATCTACAGATCCTTTATGTAGAACGGGAACGAAACACTTTTCAACAAGCCGTGCATCTGAAAAGATCTCAGATGACATATGAAGAAATGTTTATGTGTCGTCTTCGAAGATGTTCCTTTTCCTGGAGGCCAAACTTAACTCATATCGGGTGAACAGCGTCCATGCAGACAAATGACCAACTGACTAGACCTCCTGACAATTTTTCTAATTGACTAGTGAAGATATTACTGGCCTTCAGGATATACTTGATGTGGTATCTATATCGATTTTACTAATCACCGACATCCCTTTCCCTCGAATCCAACAACAATATGTATACGCTAGAATTTCCTTTTCCCTCTAACTGATGAGAAATCGCTTGGGTTTCGATCCCGGCTTGAAGCAATCGGATATCTAGCCACAATGCTGAACTGGGATACATACATACATATATATATATAAAGACATTTGTATGTTTATGCATTCTTTTTATAGATAAATTTTTAAGTAAATGCCCTGAATGTCCGAGAAAATGTCATGAAAAATATTGGTTCTTCGACAGGATTCGAATCTGTACCTTATACGGAACAGTCATTTAGTCTGATGTGTACTTAACCGATCGAGCCACAGAGATCGTTCGATTAGCGAGGTCGAATTTACTGTATTTAAACTTCAATCTTCCATGATTTTCTCACGTACATTCATATCTGCTCATGGCGTATCCAAATGTAAACAAATGACGTGGTACATTATGAAATTGACAAACTCCGACAATTCTTTTTAAGAATATATATATATATATATATATATATATATATATATATATATATATATATATATGTGTGTGTGTGTATGTGTGTTTTATGTATATTTTATATATGTGCAGTACTTATTGGAAGGCGCTCAATATCAGTGATAGATCTAACATAATTAATTGTAACCCTAGGTTTCACGCTTTTGCGATCCTACACAAATATAAGTGTCTGTTTGTTTGAGAGGGGAAGATTGCTTTCTATCTTTTTTTCTTTGACTATATTTGTTGCTGTTGAAAGGATATTTGATGCAAGCATAAAAGACTGGTATACTACTGTGCGTTCAAGCAAATCATGGGTTTTGCAGTAATTTAGTGAAAGTTGCAGCAAAAATATGACACCATACAATGGTAATGCTGCAAGAAGTGTTTTGGGTTTTTTTTTACGTTTAGCTTTTTGAAATGATGCCAGCAAATTTCTGTTTTGATTTAGAAAATACAAAAACAAACTAGTAAAATAACTGCACCTCGTTCATGTGCAGTTAATCATTTTGTAGGGAAAATCTATTTAAAATATCGATTTCTGTATCTTTGATCTATCTAACGATTTATCGATTTATCTCTGTCTGCCGCTGACGAAATTTTCAGTCAATACTGACTTATCACCAATTCTAAGCATAGTGCCTCAGTAAGTTAATAAATTTCCTCATATCTATTGCATCAACTTTGAACAAGCTGACTGCCTCCTTTTGCAACCCCTTGTAAGCATTGATACCAAAAAGGGATCATATGTAAATCGATTGATAGTTTAATAAATAAATTTGAAGTAACAAATAGTTTGCAATTGATATGGACTCTTTCTAAATTTGCTCAAGATCAGTTGCTAGAAAGAAAGCAGATTTCGAATTTCATGCTGCTATATAGGAATAAAGTGTCGCTGCCGACACTTGGGTTTGAAAATAGATCGCCAGTGAGCAAAAACGGGCGATCCCATTATTGAATTATGTGGACCACGTGACCATAGAGAAAGTGCATATATAGGAAGTCGTGTGACGTCTAAAGGACCTCCATTCTAAATTAACTTCTATTACTATACGGAATACTATTCTGTGATTACTATTCGAGCGAGTATTATCGTACAAGTTCTATTTAATGCGATTGCTATTCGAAGGTGTCTGACACCAGCATTGTTCAACAGCGTACTATAGTTGTATCTGCGATTACAATGTCTCTTTTAAAACGAGCATTACGAAAGCGACAATGAGTATTTGTAGACATTTCACAAGTGGCAACGAGCGACCGTATTCTGCTTGTCAAACTGCACAGGTTGAACAACGATTACAAATTTTGAATGTCCTTAACATCAATACAAGAAAATCCACCGTCAATAAGCTTTCTTTCAAGCAAAGCGCATACATTTAAAAATATTTCCTTGTGGTAATCTCATTTTAGTTCCGTGACGCACCGATCTATTTTACTGCCATATCATATGATCCTATAAACATTGCAAACTTTGGATGGTTAACAACCTTAAACGCTCGACTGAGTATTTCTCTACTGACGCCTGCTTTGTTGAAAATGACCAAGAATATATATATATATATATATATATATATATATATATATATATATATATATATATATGTGTGTGTGTGTGGATATATATATATATATATATATATATATATATATATATATATAGATATGGATTTTTAACACTGGCATTTGTAATTATCGCTGTATTTTTAAATATATCACATTTTGAAAACACAATACACGCTTGAAACCAGGAGGACATTTTTAGCAATGAAGATTTTCTCTGATTTTTCTGAAGATGAAAAATCGGACACACAGTCTGAGTAAACTGAATATTCGAAAATAAAAAAACTAATAATATTTGTAAGTTATTTTTTATTTTGTAAAATATTAGATAAAAGAAAATAAATTATAGACATTGATGTTTTATGGACATTAAAAAGTAAATCTAAATTTTATAATAAAATAATACGAAACAACAAGTAGAATAAATAAAATTAACAATAGAAAAATATTTTCTCTTTTTTCACATGTTCTTTTATTTAATGTTTTAATTTGTTCTTGTCTGTTCAGTCTATAGAGAATTAATTGTTACTGCAGACAGAACATGTGACACTAAAATTGATTTTATTTATTTTGTTTAGAAATCTTGATATAAAGGAAATAATTTTTGATTCCCAAAATCTGGTAATTCTATTTGTGCACGTTTTTACTCACAAAAAATACTGATAAAATATTATCAGCCCGGGAACGTTGATGTTTAAAAACACACTAGAATATTATCATTTTGAAAGAACTCATCTTGATAAATGTCTTATCCGTCACAAGGTGTCAAGACAAGATTAATGTCATTGGCATACTACGATCACCGAGTTTCGACAATTCATTTTTCATGTAACTTGTAGCGTGTAACACAGGACAAGTTTTCTCGCCTTATAGTTTTCACATCATATTCTTAATAAAGGTTCAAATCCTTTAGGAATGACTGCAAAAACATTTCTTTCACAAAATGTATGGCCAAATCATACAGTTTCATGCTGGGATTTCTTCCTACCCAAGAAGATAAGGTGTCATCCGCCATATTCATTTTCTACACGTCTTTCTCGACAGACGTCACTTGAAGTTTTAATATTGGGCAATAAGTGTAACTAATTATAAATTTTATTTTCCGTTTAAACGTTTTTGGCGAGTTGACCACTATTTATTTTTTACTAGCAGTAGAGCCCGGCGTTGCCCGGGGATGTAAAAGTAAGAGATATATCAAGTATCGACCATCATAAAGACTGAAAAATAATATTGAGAAAGATTATTGTTTAAGGTTGACGGACACACATGTCTTAATTATTTATTTATTTTTTTTACGAATTGGTCAAACCCAAACTCAAACACAAACATTGTTTTCAATGGTTATGAGTCTACCGATTGAATAGAATTTTATTATAAACTATTGTCTTGTAAATGGAATTTTTAAAGCATTCTGAATGTAAAAATAAAGAAAATAGTGTGCAAGACAATAAGAAACACTACCTGCCAAAAAAAGTGAAGTTTTGTTGAAATCGGTTGAAAAATGTAGGAAATCCGATCCCATATATAAACGAACACACACACACACAAACAACCTGGGTTTTTATAAGTATAACTCAATATGAGTTGCCCCCCTTTCATTCTCGCGATGCCTCTTAATCGTGTTTTCAAATTGATTTCGTGCAAAAACAATTGTGTTTTTCCAATTTTTGGCGCTGTCAGAACCACGCAAGATAATTTTACGTAGTCCTATGAAGTTTTGTTGAAATCGATTGAAAAATGTAGGAAATCTGATCCAATATATAAACGTACAGACACACACACACACGCACAATCTGGGTTTTATAATCAGTATGCTTGTAAGTTTTTCTTTGCTTACTGTGATGTGTGGCCTGCCCTGCCAAGATCTCAGGACTCAAAAGCATTCGATTTTGTAGGATCTACCTACCATATCGAATGGCATTATTGCATGATTTGATAGATCCCCCAACCACAGAAAGTATGCAGCGAATTTTCCGGCTATACAGGACCATTGCTGGGAAGTTATTTCCGGTAATGAGCTGCTAACAGTACCTTTAACATTGGAAGCCGTGGAAAGTTGGACTCTATCCCCGCTAACTACTGACATCAACACCAGGACTTTGGAGTTATTAAAAGGCCTTATCTTCACAGCCACAGTGCTAGCAAAGAGGAGCAACATAATATGAGCATTGGGATAGGCAACGAAGTGGCAGTCAAACGGTTGACTGGGGGCATCTTTACTACAGAATACAGTAAATTTAAATTTCATGGAGTACTCATGGTCACGGAGGCTTATTTCTTCCACTCTGGACTCGATCTTAAGCAAGGCGAGTATTTCCACTCCAAATTTTGAGCTCTGCGTGATAGTGACTGGGAAGAACCGTTCACAGATCCCCGATAAGTTGCTCTGCCTTGGGACACAGATCTTACGTAATTGTAGAAGGAAGAGAACCCCACTGCTGGACTTGTGGTGTCTTGGAATATTTGTCCAGTGTGTGCTCTGGAAGTAAGTGGGTACTATAGTCCAAATCAACATCAACAGTGGGGTCAGAGAAAAGCGATAAAGCTCCCGATGTTCGTGGATGGAAGGGTACAAAAGCTGTTTCCCCTACTTCCGCTCTCCAACAGGAAGACCCGGAAAATAAGACGCAGTAGCCATCATAAAAACAACAGAAGACGCAGCTTCAGTAGATAACGAAAAGGCAGTGGTAACCAAATCAGTAGGAAAAACAGCCACGAGACAAGCAGCAGCCGCAACAGCAACAACAGATGAAGCAACTGCTGCCAAAAGTGAGGTAGAGGACACGCGCCTCTTTGAGCACCGTGTGTTGGGATTGATCTCTGCCGCCAAGGAATCTATTCCCGAGCTCAATATGGCGCAGGTTGCGTCACCTGATTTTTTTGCTCCACCCCGCTTTATATGTGGCACTAAAATTTGCTTTCCCTTACATTCACTTAAACGCAAATTACTTTAGGAAAATATGAATCAACTTGTACTCCCCCTATCTGTGGGTTAAATAGTAGAACATTTATCTGTAAAGTACAAATCAATCAATCAATTTCAGATCCTTTCACTCTAAGTGATACCGTGGGCCTTACTGGTTTTATCGCTTTAAATTTGGTGAAATGATTTAAAAGGTTTATTTTTTTTTATTTTACACAGTTATTAACATATGAATATTTCGATGACAATGAAAACAGTGTTCTGTTGTTTACTGTAATATGTACTAGAAAATAGTCCAGTTAAATGTATATCCTTCCTCATGTTTATATATATTTCATTGGCATGAGGGTGTCATTTGTCTTACTCAAGCCAACAAAGCACCCTGCACCATTTTCTAAAATTGAATTAAGCGGAAGCGATCTATAAGTTCTACAGAGAGACAGCAAGATGTGAAACACTGATCAAAATATCAGGAATTCATTTAGAATGAATTACTGGAGGGAACGTTGGTTTTGTCGCTTCATTTCTTATCTCTTAATTTCGTTAGTTGCCTTTGCCGACGCTACCAGAACACTATATAAAGCCGAGTGACAATATCATCGACCAGAAGACACTTACGCACAAAAAAAAGTCTATATTAGATAAACAGGCTTAAAATTATCTTTTATCAGAGTTGTTTTTAACATACAAAACAAAATCTATACAGACGCTCGACTTTAACAAGGAAGACCTTTACAAAAGGACGACGTGTAAACTTCAGAGCACATCCGCATGAAGCAGAGATTTAGACGTAGATTTGACAAAAAATTTCTTTCCTCTTAAACAAGACACATATACACACACACTAACCACATACAATCACAGAGAGATTATGGCTATATCACCTTGAACATTAGGTTCTGTTACATTCGCCGAAGTTAAGCAACGTCGAGCTTGGCTAGTATCTAGATGGGTGTCCTTTTGGGAATACCAGGTTGTGTATGTTCAGATGTACACGTGGTAGATGGGATAACAGCTCTGAAATATTTTCAACTAGCAATATAACCCGCCTTCGACCGGGTGCTTTATTACTGGGAATTTTTGCCGTTTAGTTTGAGCCGGTTGGTATTAAAGTCAGTCCACCCGAAAATCAATATTAGTAACAACAATTGGGTGCAAGTAATGCACATCCCCAAATGGGGTGTTAACAATTTGAATTGGGGTGGCTCTGAAAACGGCCGTTTTTGCTTTCGCAATCTTGCTAGGTAGCAACCTCTTCCATGCACCGTCATAATAATATACGATAATTTTTTTTTATTTATAATATATTTTGTTTCTAATTCTAATAATCATTTGCGTTTTTTTCTCAACTCTCTAAATTAATTGTACGCTGTTTTGATTTTGGCGCTAAGTGTAAAAAAATCATATTTTTTTTCGATTTTTCACCTTCAAGGTTGAAATTTTTTCCACTCAATTTGGACTGAAAACCGTCACCAAAGAATTATCTATCAAACAAAAAAATCATCGAAATAGAATGAAACCTGTGGAGACGCATAAAGAACATCCGATCACACACACACACACATTTGAAGAATAATAGATATCGATTACGCAAAAATATCCTTTGAAATTGTATCAACACAACTCTTCTCCCTCCAGCTATGGGTTAATAAGTAGGTCTTGTATCAGTAAATCATTATTTCCTTTAAATAATTCTTACACTCTAAAAATATTTTCTGACTTTAAATAATCTCTAAATGGTTGATAAGCCGTAAAAATTACAAATCTCTCAATCAACCACACTCACATAGATGCATAAATTTAATGTCTCCCCAGAACAACAATCGGCAAACAAATGTTTGAAGAATAGCCACGCACCAACAAACGTACTGGCATTTCTAATTTGCATATATATATATATATATATATATATATATATATATATATATATACTGGAGAAATATAGAAAAGAAAGTTTTCTATCGGAGAAAATTGATAATTTTGTCGTTCCTTTATGAGACAAATTTTACCATTCACTGACTTTGTGATAGTGTTATTATCAGTTGCAACTGAGAAAATCATTCTACCTAAACAAATTTGGAGGAAAATATGCTTCTCATGTCCAATTTCCAATTCAGATGTGAGTTTCTAACCAAAAGTCACCATAACATTTATATTATTATCTGTCTATATATTTAAGATGACTTATTATGTACATTATTTGCATTATACGGACTATTGTCCTCATCTTTTTTGCCATATTTATTACAACGTTTTGGCCGTTGTACGCTTCGGCTTTCTTCAGTTGGTTGGAATGTTGAACTGAACCTTTTATTTTTCTCACTGGAGCAGACTGTTCTAATTCCACATGCCATGTTTTAATGGATGTCAGTTATCACTTATCTCCTGATAATTTCCCTCTGAAAGTTTTCCACTGCCTTAACCAGGTATTGAACTCACACTCTTTGGGTCCTGTCACTGTATCTAACCAACGCCTTTATCCACTGTGCCATATCTCCTTGAGGATTCAGTTCAGCATTCCAACCATCTGAAGAAGACCGGAGGTTACAACGGCCGAAACGTTGTAATAGATTTGGCGACAAAGATGAGGACAATAGTCCGAATAATATAAATAATGTATATTTACATTATTATTCTCTCTTCTACGTACAGGTGCTATCCTTTTTTTTTTTTTTTTTTTTTTTTTTGTAGCTACTGTTGAATTTCCTCAAATGCTTTCTGTCATTTAGTACAGTTTTTTTTTTCATTCTGCGATTCTGTATCCTCCCAATCTATGGCGTTCGAAGTGTTAAATAATCGTTTAGCAGACTATTATTTTTAGAGGAAGTTTATTTCGGCCCCGATATCTGGAGGTTGAGAGCTGGAGTCAGATGTGAGCTATAATAGGGAAGTCGATTATGACTGGCTGAGCTAGCTTAGGGAAGAGTTGTTAGGAAAGGTTTTAGCGAGTTGTTTTTTACGTGTTATCTTTCGTGTACGAAACGGATCCCCCCCCACTGGATAGATAATGTAGATGTCGACATAATTAATAAAAATAGTTCAGTTAAAAATTCTCAACGTTGAAATCTTTCATTGTCGAACTGAAACGATTGGCGATCGCCGGCCGATTGAATAAGCCAAGCTGAGATACTTCACTGATGTCAACTTGTAACACAAGATCAATTAGGTTCATTCTCCCGAATCCAGTTTTAAACATTGTTATGGTCCAAAGGTCCTTTTACCACGGCGATGGTCCAAGGTAGAATAAATAAAGAAGAGGAATATATACAGAGAAGTAGAAAGTGTTAGTACAAACAATCAGGTTTAGTAGGGAGAACAATGTAGTCTCGACCAGAATCACTATTCCAATGTCTTGTACTAATTTTCTGAATGCGACTCTGTTTCGGACTGCCTCTGACTCGACTGACTGACTGACAAACTGAACTCCTGCTTCCTCTTGAGGCGCAGTATTTATTACGTATGGAATAGTCCATTATGTTATTATGGGTAAGGTCGCATAACAAACATGATATGAGAAATCGGTTGTATACACTTGAAATTTTACACATATGACAGAGTTTAAATGTGTCTACTCGGCCTTGTGGGTGATGGATTACCACCCTACATTCCGTTTCCCATTAGACGAAACCTCGCTATTCCTCCGGCACACATTCTGACGAGATCCATTCCTTAGTTTCTTCAATTCAGAACTTTTCTACTAAAACACTTCATACCTCGTACAAAGAGTCGAAACATCCTTATTTCTTTTGTATTTGATTCGTGAGAAGAAAGGTCAAATCAGACTGTCACTTCCCAAGAATCGCTATTTCGTAGAGGATGATTCATTACAATATTAGCCCTGATAACTGTTATTTACTTTCAACGTCCCCATTCATTAACCCTTTAATTTGAGTAGCTCTTGGGCCTCGTACCGTTTGATCCATAGAAGAAAAGACTTTTTCATACACAAACATCTGTTTCAACTAAATATACACAGAACTTGCTGACCAGACGAGATGGCGACAGATTTCCGACTTAGAATTAGCACTAGAAATAACGTGCCCAAGTTGGTTCAAAACGCAGAAATGCTATGAATTAGGAAACCTTATAGAAGCATTATGAATACTATAGACAAAAACAGCTTCTAGATCCTATTGTATTAAGTTGGACATCACATCTAAAAATCGTATAGCGTTCTTTATGAAAGCTCATGCCATAATGTAATTAAAATAGAAGACAGAACATTTAATTAAACATGGTGATCTTTATCATAGACCAAAACACGGTGTATCTCAAATCAAGAACTGGAAGCCTATCTCAGATCTCGTCGTTTCACTAGGAACGAACATTTTTAATTTCGATTGTCTTTGGCATTGTTTCCTGTTGGGGTCCGTGTCAGAAACTACACCTAAATTGAAATCCTTTATTCTCAATGTAAAGATGAGATTTGAGAAAGGCTTCCAGTTCTAGACAAAAGATGTACTGTCATTTGACCTTTAATAAAGAACCGCATCTTTAATCAAATGCTGCCTCTTCTAGCACCTGCCAGTTTATATGTATAACCTTTTTAATATAGGTAGATAGACATTTCTTAGATTCATTTTTCTCTTCAGCCTGAAGAATAAAAAGATTTATCTCCCTTTCAGACTCTTCATCGTCCATCTATATCTCTTTCCTATCACACTCTTTCTCTTATCTCTCTCTCTTTTTCGCAATGCATCAGACGAAGAATATATTACCCCTAAGCGTGTTTTCTGCTGGCGTTGCATATAAATACTATCAGGTAATACCTTCTGTGAAAACCGTGAAACAGAAAAGGGCGTAAGATTTACAGATTTCAAATTTTGCCCGCGGCTCCATCTTTGGTTCATATTAATGATCTTGTGAAAGAAACGGATACAAAACTCCCGCCGGATTTTTTTCCCTCACTAGATATATTAAGATGCGCCTGAAATATGCACTGAACGATAGGATAAACGTAGCTAAACTCGAATCGTGATGCATTTTTGTGCAATATTCGCCCCTCAGTGTGCAGTTACATTCAGTGTACGTTGTCGTCAATCTTATTCTTAAATTACCTAAGTGCAAACGCAAACATTTCTTTTTTCCCGGCCGAAGTTTTCCTTCTGGAACATAAATAGTCCTCTTATATCGTCGTTACTATTTCCTGAGAAAATCACATAGGAGATGAGTTGATCCCACTTTATTTTCTTAGTATCCATGACATAGCTACACATCTACTTTAAGTATTTAATCACGCATGTGCTAGTTGATCGACTCCAAGTTAGGAAACATAAAAATATCTCGAAATCTTTGCCACATAAGTTTACATATATTAAATGGCACAAAAAGAAAGGTGTCGATTTTGGAAACAAAATGTAAATAGGTTCAATGTAACAAACCTTGATATTTATAGTAAAAATATAATCGAATTTATTAAGCTGACAACAGTTTATTAAAAACAAAACATTAATTCCCCATGTAAAGAATTTTGTATGCTAACAAAAAAAAATCGTATATTAAGATCGAAACAAAAACTACATCTAAGAAAGTTCTTGATGGCACTCTAAATAATATGAAAATTTTAATCTCAAACGGAATTTTTTATTAAGACCATCACTGGTTATATTCATGATAAACTAGTAATGATTTCAGCAGATAATACATTGATTTGGACAACAGGATTGGTCGAAATCAAAACTGCAAACTAACACTCTGGAAAATATACAAAAATATATATATTAGGATATTTTACAAGTTTCAAACTTACTAATATATGGTCATACATTTTCCAGTTAACACAATCAATGAATAGTCTCTATATTAGAAGAGAGAGTCTGCTTTGAGATTTTAGTTCTTATGTAAATAGTTAAAATTATTTTCATGCGGGATTCCTTCCACGATATGTCTGAGAATGGTGAACTTAAATCTTTCCTACTTTTAATGTTTTACAACTAATGAATTTGTACTTCAACTTTTTAAACACATCCTGATGAGAGCTCCTTCCAAATTATGTTGAAGGTTTAACGTGTTGGCTTTGTTTTGGAGAATGCGCATGGGCGCTCATCCTCGTCTCAATATCCTTAGTAAAATCAGCAAACTTTTAAAAATCTGTAATCAACAAGAAGGCTGTCCATCTCGATAGGAAAAACATTTTGAGCGACAAACAGTACCGATAGCGATCGGCTTGGTCCACTGCTGATATCTAAACTGTCATTACATTGGTTGGTTGGTTGGTTGGGTTTTATGGCATATCAACTACTGTAGGTCATTTAATGCCAAATTAAGTTGTACATATATATATATATATATATATATATATATATATATATATATATATATATACATGCATACCTACACATATATTAAATATACAGTACTATTAAACGTATAGCTGGCAACATTATAGTTTCAAAAACGCATAGCTGGCAACATTATTGTTTCAAAAACGTATAGCTGCCAACATTATTTTTCCAAAAAACGTATAGCTGGCAACATTATTGTTTCCAAAAAACGTATATCTGGCAACATTATTGTTTCAAAAACGTATAGCTGGCAACATTATTTTTTACAAAAACCGTATAGCTGGCAAAATTATTGTTTCAAAAACGTATAGCTGGCAGCATTATGGTTTCAAAAACGTATAGCTGACAACATTACGGTTTCAAAAACGTATAGCTGACAACATTATTTTTCCGAAAACATTATCTGAGCCTTGCTGTTGGATGTAGTTTATCGCCACACCCAGGAAGCGGATGTTGTTTATTGTCCTACCCAGGACGTGGGTAAGAGCTGGAAAAACTAGGAGTTCACTATTTGACCATTGCTGGGACCCTAATAGGTGCTACCACCCCAGGTCAGGGTGGACCTGGGAACACCAGAAATTAAGAGGTTGTTCCACGCTCCTCAAAACCTCCTGATCAGAGGCCTTGCTGTTTGGATGCGGTTTAACGTCATACCCAGGACGTGTAATTACATTGAGAATCATTATGGCATTACACTGATGCACATTAAATATATATATCAATGGCGATCTCATTGAAGGTCTTTGACAAGGTTTGGAATAGAGGATTATTGCACAAACTATCCAGCTATGGAAACATTGGAAGAGTGTTCTTATCAGTTTCTTCTTACGGATAGATACATGAAGGTATTTGTTAGCGGCATGTCTTCCATGTCCCAAGAGTTAAATGCAGGCGTCATTTTGATATTAGAATAATATCCACTCTGCACTGGGCCCAAATGTCACTCAAGGCGGGGGCTTTCTGAAGCTGATGTAAGCCGTGAGGGGATAAGTTTATACGATATATATAATCCCAGACGGACGAGGTTACGAATTCATTGGCTGAGAAATTGTTTTAAGATCCTGTTTCACAAAGCCACATTTAGCACGGTCTTAGCTAGGAGACATACATTTGGGTGCTTTTTGGTGATTTCCGCGCGAAAAATTCTTTCTCATAGAAGACACAACGTAAGCACCTCGCTAGTCTATCGCTTTTTTTTCCAGGGAAAAAGTTTAGATTAGTTCCACCAGTTCAGACATTGACAGCTCGAACCTACCATACCATGTACACTATAGTGGACCAATCTCATTCCATTGGTGAGAAACATGTCTCACACAAACAGCTTCTTCTACTGAAGCACTACCTTGTTGAATCGACTCCAAAGAGGATGCTTTCTCGACCAAAACAATCTTAATCGTTTCAAATCTAGTATTCCTTATCTTTTTCATATATTTTCAAGTCTTACCTCTTAATCTTACCACTGACAGCAGAATTTCAGTAATTATCTACCATAATTATTTTGAGGTTCTGTACAAGATAAACATTGACATATAAAGATAAAAGTATAATAAAAATGAAGAAAAAAAAACACTAATCATGAAATCGTCGTGATAGAAATAAAAGGTAAATCGTTTTAACGTTATATTTAAAAAGCGCACATGAAAATTAATTATAAACAGTGTTGCGTATCTGTATGTATGTAAACCTATATATTACTAAAAGTCTGTGATAGCTTGTGTGCTTGTGTCTGTCTGTCCGTCCGTCCATTCGGCACATAATGATTTACGAGTTGTTTATATAGTAAATATGCTTTATTTTAACTTTCTTCTAACAGACAAGTTTTTAATTAAAACATTTTTATGTTCATGACAGACACAAAGTGATCCCGATTTGCTATTTCATCCAGTTGTTTGTAGAGTAATTATTTATATTTCAGCTTTCATTAAACAAACAATATTTTAAATATCTAAAAATATTTTCAAGTTGATCTGATTAAAAATATGATTTGTTTTTATAGTAAGTACTTTTATTTTAAATTTCTTCAAACAGATTTTTTTTAATTAAAATATTTTAAAGCGAGACAGCCACAAAGAGATCCAGATTTGCTTTTGTCTGTAGTTACTTGACATATTTAATAAATATTTTCAGGTGAATATGATTTAAAAGTAACTTTTGGCATATTAAAGAAATATTTTGGCATATTAAAGAAATAAGTTAAACTGATTTAAAGTACAAGTTTATCCGTAAAGTTCAATTCCTATTAAATGTTGTAAACAATCAGTAAAACGTTAAGCATGAACTAGTAAACAAGATGACAGGAACGTATTGAAATATTTAACTTAATCCTAATAAAATTAACTTTCACTTCAATGTAACGTTGAAATCAACATCAATGTTTTATAATCTGAACCGTCAGTGACCGAACGTGTAACAGGTAGAATAGTATTATTAAGGTAAGTCTTCAGAAACACCAGAAAGTTGTAACATGAGGGCAAGTGAAAAAATCAGGCGTGTCTGACCTCATATGGATAGGAAAGGGAAATCACCGCCTTTTGTGGAATCAGGTTGAGATCATAGACAAACACCATTGGAAAATTCGTAAACGTAAGGAATCAGTACATATGCTAGGCCACAAATATCCCCTGAGCCGACCAAGCACAGAAATGAATACAATAATAACCAGTAATAATGAGTGCCAGAGAAACGCGATAATAACAACAAAATTGCAATATGAGCTCTGGTAAAAGCATGCAATGATAATAGCAAAATAATTGCAATATGAGCACTGGTAAAAAATGTTTGCTGATGACACAATGTGCAGTGGTTAAAGGCGTTGGTTACATACAGTGACAGGACAGAAAACGTTTGAGTTCAATACCCGGTTAAGGTAAGAAGAACATGGAGAAGGGAATTAACAGGAGATAACTGATAACTGACATCCATTAAACATGGCACGTGGAACTAGAATAGTATACCCCAGTGAGCGAAATAAAGGATTCAGTTCGACATTCCAACCAACTGAAGAAGGCCAAAATGTTGTAATAAATATGGCACAAAAATGAGGACAATAGTCCGAATAATATAAATATTTTACATAATACTGCATCTCAGAAATATAGATAGATGCAAATGACATTGTTTAGTTATTCATATAGAGCAATTTACGTATTGAGCATCATCTTCCGAAACGAAACCGATGTTAGCACACACAATGCACAAATGTCATTTTATATTACTGAAAAATCTCGCAGAAAATGTCTGCGTGGCGTAACCGAACATTTGTTAAATATTTGGCCTGAGGACAGTGGCTTTTATTGGTAGTTTTCTATACTTTTTTTCCTAGTACATATAATATACGAACATAACACTATGTTGATCACTGATAAGGAAAAAAAAACTAAAGGATGTGCTAGACAAGGAATTAATTGAAAGCGATATAAAAGGACTAAACATTAATTGTGAGTGGATGAAATGTATGGTTGTCAAGAAAACGAAGAATGCAAAATGCGAATTATAAATTGGAGATTGCAAAATCAAGCAAGTAGAAAAAAATGTAATATCTAAGAAATGTTTTAACAAAGACCGGAAACTGTGACATCAACATCCGAGAGCGCATTAGCGCATTAGTTTAGCGATGGCTGCTTTCCAAAAGCAAGAAAGTATGGCGATCAGCGAGAGAATAAACCCAATATCTTTTAAAAATTGGAAATGTCCGTAATCAACCAAGTACAGGAATTGAAATATCTGTAAAAGAGAATGAAAAATGCAACACCGACACCCGAAAACGCACTGGCGCAAGTGGGATTCCCTAGGCTAAGTGAAGTGTTCAGAAACTAAAATGTTTCATAAGAATCTTTTTTTTAAAATGGCTGGATTTTTATGTGATATGAACCCTTTTGTATGGGTGTGAATGTTGAACAATCTGTCCATCGGCGAGTAGAAAAAAAGAGACAACAGAAAAGTGGCTCTACAGCAGGATATTATGAAAGTTTTCATTTTTTAAAGTGAACACGAACTTTATGGACACCCTATATATATATATATATATATATATATATATATATATATATATATATATATATATATATATATAACAACACGGTGGTGAAATATTCTCAGCTCAACACATTTCTCACATTATTTTAATGTTTCATTATTAAAATGCTAACTTTTGAAAAATAAATTGTTTAAGGTGTGTGCGTATAGTGCTATCCAAATGTCTGAAGAATTTGGCCGGAAAAAAAAAAATTACTTACCTAAGCATCTAGTTTCTACTGTCCCATTAGAAGTTGTCCCCGCAAACATATTTACAGTTATCTAACAAAAGGTCCTGGTGAAAAAAAGCCTTTACTACATTTAGTTCATATGCCCTGCCTAGATTCCTTGAACTTTTCTATTAACCTTCCTGTGGTTAGCACTTATATATGAGGGCTGTTTGAAAAGTAATGGGACTGGTGTCCCAAAGAATTTATTTCAATTCCATACAACAAAGTACATGATTTCTTCAAAGTAATTCCCATCGAGTGTAATGAACGTGTCCATCGTTGTTTCTATACACTGCTGGAAGGATTCATCTTGGATGCGCTTCTGCTTCATCGTTACGACCTTCTTTATGGATGTTCTCCTTCAGATTGGATCACACGATGCAAGATCAGGTGAACAAGGAAGTCTTTTTAGTACGGCGATGTTCTTCTCGTCCGGAAAATTCCGGGTGCTGAGGGCATTGTGAGCTTTTTCCTGCTCAGGTATACACGATTTGTTCTGCAAGAACTCTCGTCTGTTAGCGCTCTGAGCGAAGTCAACACACTAGGATCTCTTTTAGTCTTGCTGATTGATCGTCTGGCCCCGTGAAAAGTACTCACTGACGACGATGTGCATATCTAACACAGCACACATAATCCTCTTATTTTTCAGACAGACCTAATCAGGAATTTAAATTCAGCATATAAAAATGGGACTCTTGTTCCAGTAAGCGCACACGTATACAACAGGGCTTGCGAACAACAAAGATTTCTTTTATTATACAACACAGCATCAATGCGGAAAATGAAATAACAGAGAATAGAGACGAAAGGTTGATTCTTTCTTCTCATGATTGTCGACTTCCGTTACTTTAAGAACAAGATTGTTTTTGTTTCTTTTATAATCTGGCTGTTAGGTTGCGACACTTCAGCTGCTATTTACTCTTTTATAAATGCAGTATTCAGTTCATCGCAAGAGTCGACATTTATTTTATTCTGTATCGTTATATCTGATCTCATTTTCGATCAATAAACATTGCAAAGCCCGCGCTGTTTGTCATGTTTGTTTAATTTTTTTTTTAAGTAGTTATTGATCTGTTCACTCAATTATTTCCGTTTGCGTCTCACAATTTAAACGTGTTTATCTGTCTAAATGCTGATATCGACAAAAATCAGTGAAGAGCACTCTCAAATACAGCAGCATCTACCATTTGATTAGATGCACTATATACTTTTCTTTTATGTCCCCCTCAGGGCGTGTACGATCGTAGCTCTCCCAAACATTTTTTTTTACTTTTAATTAGTATTTTCTGGGATTTTACGCTCTCTGCAGAATTTAAAATATTTAAACCGAGATCCGAACAAGTACCGAAACAGTGAAAAAGGAATTTCAAAATCTAAGCGAAGTTCTGAGAAAAGAGAACATATCTTTAGAAACAAAGTAAAGTGTGCTCACTTGCTAAGTGAAATCCTCCTATATGCCAGTGAATGTTGTACAATGTTCCTAACGATGAGAAAAAAAAGATAGAAGCAGCAGAAATGTGGTTCTACACAAGGATATTGTTATTTACATGGGTGGATCTAGTAAGCAACGAGAAAGTGTTAAATAAAATGACAAAAAAAAAAAAGAATAGTTCTACTCAGAACAAGGAAAAGAAATCAAATTTAATTTCGTGAACACAATGAGGAAGGAGGGATTGGCAAACTTGGGTGAATAGGTGACAGAACATGGGACGTAGGCCTTAGCAAAGGGGGAAAACAACTGTTAAGAATCACACATATCCCGTCTTTATTTTTCTCTTTTGTTCAAAGAAGGCAATTAAAAAAAATAATTGGTACTTATCTCGTGATATAAAAGTCAAAATTTAGTCCTTTTGTAGTGAAAGTTGAGTGATCTCTCCCGGACGCAGGCATGGGCGATGGCAAATAGAGGTCGTGTGCAGCCCAAACTACATGACCCTCTTCTCTGCCGTACGGATCAATACCACCCATTACATTTAGCGACATGACAGCAGAAGTTGCCGGAATGCCTTCGGGATTTCCCTCCAGCTTTACTATCTGCATTTACTTCATTTCGTTTTCCATATTTTGGATATGACCGCAAGGCACCGGAGATTTAAAAACAAGGATATCCTCCCCTAGATAGAGGGCATTACTAGACTGTTGAACCCCATCTAATGACTGATCTGAAAGTTACGCTGGTTTCGAAAGTTAACTTATATTTGGTAAACGATGCATTGCAATTTACTGATTTCGCAATCATTAAGGAGTGAGAAAATTAGATAGTCAACTCTAAGATATATTTAAAATTATACAAAATATAGTGCTGGGAGTGTTTGTTTTATTATTGTTGTAACCTAAAAAGGGTTACTGAATGAGGAATAAACAAAGTGGAGGTTGTGAATGAAATGGTAATCTTTGTAACATCAACAAAACACAATGGTCGCCAGCGACGTGAAGTAGGTAAACCACTCCTAGTGGTGAACTACTTAGCGTATTACCCCCACTTACAATAGTGTCCAACGTATTTATGATGATTGGGACATACCCATTAGTGTTCATAGGTACGGTATATAACAATTATTAATTAAAAATATACAGCAAATCTTAATGACGAAAAAATATTAAGTATTTCTTTTTCAACGTAATTTAATTTCTTGTCATTTCATGCAAACAAATGTTTCTATGTTTTATTCGATTTGCCGTGATACCTTCAGAACGTGGGCGCTTATGGCTTTCTACAACTTCCTGAGATTTGTATTTCTTAGTAATTTTTGTTTTCTTTTGTTCTCTTGGCCCTAACCATTGGTCTGCCAATCATGTAAACAAACTCTTACTTTCAATATGTCCTATTTTAAGAGCAATCTTTCTGCATTAATTGTCATAAAAATTGAAACTCTCGGTTTAAGTTGTAAAGTGGAAATATCTATTTCGTTTCCCTTTCCTCTAAGAGGTTGCCCTTGCACACACATTTCCATTGAATTCTCAGCATCCTTCTGTATAATAACATTTATCTTCACTCAACTTTCTTTTTCATCAGTGATGAGACCGTCAAGAATTCACTGGCATATAGCAGGACTGATATCACATGATAGTTCTGTGATCTTTTCTTTTTTCTAACGAAATTTTCTTGTTTCATAATAGGCGCCCTGAGGATGACGATAGACTATATCCACGTCTTGGGTATGACGATAAACTACGCGTGCATCCTGCGAAAGGCGATAAACTACATCCGACAGCAAGGCCTCTAATCAAGAGTTTTCGAGGAGCGTAGAACCAATTCTGAAATGCTAGTTTACCCCCGTTTACTCTGACCCGGAGAGGTAGCACATGTTAGGGGTGCCAACTATGGGCAAATAGGTAAAAACTGGAGCCAAAACACTATGAAAGTATAAAAATAGGTTTTAATATCAGCAATACATTTATCGAAAAAAAATATTTCCAGTAATTAATTTTTAAGGAAAAATTATATTAGCAATACATTTTTGAAAAATAAAATATTACCGCCAATACATATTTGGAAACGAAATGTTACCAAAAATACATTTTTGGAAAAGAAATATTACTAGTAATAAAAATCTTGTTGGCATTAAATAACCTACTGAGGTTGATAAGCCGTAAAACAAACCAAACCAAACCATAATACTTGCCTATACGTTTGGGAGGCATTCGCGGCGATTCCAATTAGGGTGCCGCATTTACGTCCTATTTAACTTTTTCTACTAATTTTATTTTATTTGGTGTGGCCGATTTATAATTCGCATGTTAGGCTATTCCTTTTGTTACAAACATTAATTTTGTCTTCTAACACTTCCTTAAACTTTCCTTTAGTGCCTTCCATAGATGTCTTTCTAATTTGATTTTCTCTACCTGCTATATATATCCATATATTATCCATATATATTATCCATAGATGTCTTTCTAATTTGATTTTCTCTACCTGCTATCAACACAGTATTATCTGTATATTTAGATGGTGTCCGCCAATTATGAAGGCTGGTAGGACTTCCAATTTTAGCAAGATTGTTTCACTTGAAAACCTCAATCTGAAGAAGTCTGGTAACGTAGACCACATAGCTGTTGGTAAACATATCAGATCAAAATTAAGCTACTAATTAGTATAAGCTATGCAATTATTGATCTTCTTCCTATATACTACAAGCAAATTTTATTTCTGCATCTGATAATCAATACTCTCTTTCATATAATTCATTGTTTTAGTAGAAATCATAATACGATCTGTAAATGAAATCGAACCACAACCAATTATTCATCTTTATTTGTATTCGAACTATTGTCCACATTTTTACTGTAATTATCACAACGTTTCGAACGGCGTACGTTCCAGCCTTCGTCGGGTGACTTTTCGATCTAATAATCTTCAGGGAATTTTATCTTGTCCGGTAGATATTTCTTGTTTCGCTTTCCATATATGGGCCTATCATGTCTTCTTCTTATGTAGCTCTGCAAAGAAAAATTTTCCCCGAGAGTCTAATGCTGCAGTAATCGGCCCATGGATTGAACTCACAATGACTATACCACGAAATTCGTAACCAATACTAAGTTATAGTCCAATGGCACAGTCCTGTACCTTGACCTTGGAGCATAAACCTGATGATATGATTGCATGCCTCTTACTGCTTCTTCGTTGTTGCTTCTATTTTGTTACTGCTACTGATGTCTTCCTGGCGTTTTTCCTTATACGTTTATTAGTGTCTCCCAGATTATACTTACAGACACTGCTAGCTGTAATTATTTCAGACGTTGATTAAGTAAATTTTATTGTTCGAAATTCCTTAAAGGTTACACGAATCGACAACTCCTGAAGAAGGCATCAGGTTACACTAACTGAAGCGTTGTGAAAATAACAATATATATGAAGAGAATTTTCCGAATTTGAATAATGTAAGTAATGATAAATCGGCATGGCAAAAATTTAGAAAAGAACTAAACCTTTTTTAGTTTTTACTGCTGCTGCATAAATGGCATCATCACTTCCAAGAATTTCACTTCGTCTGCAAAGATTTTGATCATGAAACTAAGATAAACATTTTATCTTCTTGCTGCACATTTTCTTGACGTTTTAAATTCACTTCTTTCTGCTGGCTTTTATAGAAGTTTAATTATTGAATTATTATCTTGGCAATCTGATATCAACTTAGTAAAGTAATTAAATCATTTATGAGAATTATATGATTTCTTTTAGTTCCAGTTTACATCATATTGCAGCAAGTATCCTTTGTGTATTTAATTTTATATTCAAATCAAATGGTTGATTATTGGCATATGTCCATAGATTGCATCATATTTAAACGCATAAATATGAAAATAAAAGATAGGCTACAGTGTAATTAGATTTTCTATATAGATTTATTTTTACTACATATCGCTCTTGAAGTTATTATCCAAAAACGTTTTATGTGAATGGGTTAAGAATTTTAAAATATGCTAAAAATATTCAATATAAAGCAAGATATGTTTACTAATCACACGGCTTCTGCAATGGCGGCCATGACAACCCACGTAGCGGAATTTGCTTCTCTTTGTAACTGTTAATTATACTTTCGAAAATAATATTCTCACTTCGACATAACTTACTGAATAAAGTTGGAATGGGAGCGATGAGAATGACCATCAGGGATTTATAATGGTTTTCAGGAACAGGGAGTCTTTGAAAGATAAAAGATACGGAAGATACAATATTGTAAACAGAGAAAAATGAAAAAAAAAACAATTTGGTGAAAGTTGTGTAAGACGGGAATAAAGAATAAAGAAAACGGGTTTTGTTAAAAGAATGAAAGAAAGTTGGAAAAAAATTGTTTTACTGCCCAATATTGGATTCATATGAAAGGGAATAAAATACAGAAAAAGAAGAGATATGAAAAATTTTAGAAAGTTTATGAAAACTTTGGAGGAAAAGATAAAAGCGAAAATGCATGAATTACGTGAAATAGTATTAAATACGAAATATCAGAGATAAATAACAAAACTCGAGAGGAAACAAGAAAAAAGATGAAGAAGTATTTCCTGCCGAAAACGAAATGTAACAGCTGACTAATGTAGAATACAAAGTAAACGAAAGAAGTATAATGCAAGATACAAAGAAATCTTTGAATTATCATGAAAGTTTGGCTTACACAGAACTATAAACAAATAATCATTATCTGGAACAAAGAGCACTTACGCAGATAGAAATCGAGTTTAGTGAATACACATTGCTAGAAACGGATAATCAGAACAGATATTTTTATTACTAGATTTATTTAACTAACAGAAACAGACGATCCTTACAGATGTAGATATTATTTGATATACTATCAACGGACACATTCTTAGCAATATAAGATATCGGGTAGACACTGTATTGGTGAGTAACGTATATAACAAGATTATGTAAATATTAAACAAACCAGGGAGAGCGATGGATTGTGTTGGGTTTATTTTGTTTTGCGGCATATCTTCCTGTTATGATCCAGGTGAGGACCCAGGAAGAACAACACGAACACAAGAGTAGAAATAACGAAGGTATATTACACGAAATAATAATAAAAGATGTAAAAGTCTAGTTTGGAGTGAACTACTATCGGCTCGACTCGATTGATATATACATGCCAACGCCAAAGTGAGAAAGATGTGGCACAAGGCCGAGTTTAACGTGGGTTTCCCGAGACCGTAGGTTCGGCCAAAAAATTCCCGTAGAACCCATATAAACGGGATCGGGTTGGTCAAACTCCCCGAACTAGATTCTGCCCTTCGGCGGATCCTCGTCCGGTTTCCCCTCTGCTCAGAGGCAATGCGTTCGTCCGTCAAGCCGAGCTTCTCGGCTTGATTCGGTATCTAGCCACCCACCCACGAGATTTGCATGTGGCACAAGGCCGTGTTTAACGTGGGTTTTCCGAGCCCGTAGGCTCGGCCAAAAAATGCCCGTAGAACCCGTATAAACGGGATCGGGTTGGTCAACCTCCCCGAACGAGACACTGCCCTTCGGTGGAGCCTCGTCCGGTTTCCTCTCTGCTCAGAGGCAAATAGTTCGTCCGTCAAGTCGAGAAGCTCGGCTTGATGCGACCCTCTCTCTTGAGAGGCGTAGTATACATAGTGTTAGGAAGATTTCATTCTGTAGATATAGGTAATGCTGACAATATTTTTAGAATAGATTCATTTGTTTGTTATTTTAGGGGTATATCAACATCCTTATGGGTCATTTATAGCCGTGATTTAATTTTTGGGGGAACATTAGTAATTTTATCTGCAAGAATGCATTGCTGGTATATTTTTTTGCAAAAATGTATTGTTGGTAATATTTTTTCAAAAATGTAGTGCGGATACGTTTTGGCCAGAGATTTGTTTATACTTATTTGTCCATAGCTGGGACAATAACAGGTGCTTCCACCCCGGGTCAGTGTGGACATGAGAACAGCAGAAAATAAGTGATGTTTCCACGCTCTTTAGAAACTCCCGATCCGAGATCTTGCAACCGGATATAGTTTATCGTGATACTCAGGACGCAGGGACTGCAATGGTTAGTAAAACGACTAAAATTACTAACAACTAAAAAGGGCAGACCGCTGTGGACTGCTATATTCGACTACGCTGTAAAGAAGAAGTCTACCACTGAATATTACTATCATATCTGGTGTGGTAATTCGACTATGTTTCTTAGAGTTCTTGTTTCTGTAATGTTGTATAAAAAGAAGCAACTGCAATATTATTGATCCTGCGCTGGCATCTCAGCTTAAGTCACATTCCCACCGTTGTAACATAGCCTTTTCTATAAATACTTTTATGGTAATTATTCTGATCAGCTTTCCTATTGCCTACAAATCGCAGTACAAGATTGATCAGCTACGTTGCATTTACATTTGAAATGGCTAAATGTAACCGGAAGTTCTATGTTAAAACTTTCTTCTCTTTCACTTCTTGCTTGTGGGATTATTTTCCGACATCTTGATTTCCTGTCAACTTTGATCTTCAAAAATATAGGGTGTTCCAATTTGGACCGATTTTAAATGTGAATTAAGTTTAAGCGTCTAATGATTTTTTTTTTCCAGATTTTTTCAAATTTAACAAATTAAATATTTGGCAACTTCACCCATGGAAATATGCTAGAGGGAGTTGTACAGCATGGGCAATGGTCGTACTGGTATAAGAAATCTCATTCACGAAAGGAAACTACAGCTTCGTTTCACCTTCGCTAGATTATTAAGAGAAAAGCTATGCTACAAGCCCCGGTTGAATGGAAGCAAATTACCAGGACACAGTGACAATAGTCACTATAAGCTGACGCATGCCACATTAAATTTAAAACCGAATAAGAAACAATTTCCTTCTTATTCGGATTAATATCAAAATACCGTGGCCAATGTCACCAAATTTATATTGTTTTCTTCTATCGAGTAAATATTTTCATAATGTTTTATCCTCTCTTAAGCGCACTTTTATAAAATGTCGGGTGTTCTCAAATCTCATTGAACATAAACAATACGCCATTAAAAATAATATCCTTAGGCTAAAGAAAGATTTTAAGATATATTGTATACATATATTTCGTTAAGGTACATTTTTGGCACTGAATCAAAATTCTGCTAGCATTAATTCCGAACTGCTCATTTGTAATGAACATAATAAAATAACTATGAAACTTTGATCAAACGATCGAATGTGTCATTTAAAGACTAAGCAAATGTTTTCATTCATTTTGTGTCCATTAAGCACCACCGGAATCTCTCTTAAACTAAGCGTTATGTATATGTTCTTAGAGAGTTGGCACCGAATTTTATCTTTTCCTTCCCCATGTTCAAAGGAATATGCTTATAAAATGCACCGGATAAGCATTAGACGAAATCTAATCATGTCAATCACATAAATTCTATTAGTTTGAAAACCCAATTTTCTTTGCGCTGATACATTACAGAGTGACAGTAAAAGACACTGACACTACCGGATTTTTATGATACGGTGATGAGCTATCTTGTTTTTTCCAAGTTTTATTCAAGGGTTTTTTAATATGAGCATCGTATCGGTTGTGATCTATTTTATGTCTGTATCATCCAATATAACAAAAGGCAGTCTAATTAAAATCTTTTTTTATTTAAACAAAATAACGTTTTAATCATTCAAACCGAAGCAAAAAGAAAAAAATAATCCTATAACTGAAAAGGTTACTTAAGATGAAACCGAATAAAATGAAGGAAACTGAGATCACGTGACTGAGAAAGTAAGTTAATAAACGGAATAAGATTTAAAGATAAGGACGGTTATGACTGACTTTTAATTTAAACATGTGTAATTTTAGTCAAAAGGTCAGAGTTCCATAGACGAGAGACGAAATTTTAGCATAAAACTTAAGGTTACATTTAGCAATTTTAAGATTAAAAACATCTGCCAATCAAGTACTACGCTTTGCAATTATTTAATTTTCAAGGATTGGCTTGTTGGACTTTTCATACCCTAATGATGGATGTATTCAAGCTGCGTTAATAAATTAGTACTTGAGGTATATCTATGCAAGTAGGCATTATCTTGAAGGAAATGCTGATTTTTATATATGTTCTTTTTTTAAATGCCAGGCGTAATCACAGTCCTCCAAAAATTCGTTTTTAAATCCAGAGTAGTTTTTCTAAACTGTTTCTCATATATTTTTTCTCTTTTATTAAATCTAGGGCCAACTCTTACCTCTCCTACATATCCTCACAATATTTACCTTTTATCGCATCTAGTAGTAATCTATAAAAGATTGTAAAAAAAGGACCTAATTTTCTGCTAGTGACATCTCTTCCAAATCTCTCCTCTAATATTCTCCAATTGGAAGTGAATTTTAAATAGAACGAAGGTAAAGTTTAGATTGGTATTTTAATTGAGATTGAAATATACTACCCCAGTGTTGATAATAAAATTATTTAAATGGGAATAACCGTTGATAATTGAACAAAAATCAAAAACAATCACGAGTTTACTTAATGAACAAAAATCAAATGAATAGATGTCAACCTAACAAGCAATAAGATAAAAGTTTTAGTGGAATAAAAAAGATTACTAAATATGAAATGGATTACTTTTTCAATGTTCTGTCTATGAATTTCTCCAAACGACTGTTTCATAGAAAATACCCAAAACTCCACCGAATTTCAAATTAATTTCTTCATAGATTGTTTTAACATTTAGATATTTATCAAACCTTAACCTCCCAAATATGCACGTTAAAGTAACGCGAATTAACAGCGTCTAAGAATTTGAATGAAAACTGTCGTGTAATTTATTGGGGTTGTTGTAACTTCTTCCTTTAATGTCGTTCTTATCATTCAACCCTTAGCCACCTTTATCTAGAGACGAGACGCGTTAAATTTGAGCAACATCTAGCCGACACACTGGGGTTAAAAATAGGAAATTGAAATGATACATATGACACACTCATATCCTCTCTCCCACCTCACTTCCTCACTTCGTTAACTTTGCGTATACTTGATGAGGCCCGTAAAAAACGTGTGAATTTTTTTTCATTTTTCATTTCAGCTTTTGGAAGTAAAGTCTGATGATCCAGAACCCTGTTAAAGGGGTTATGGTGAAATAACTTATTACCATGGAATCTTAACGTGGTCTGATTTTATTCAATATATATATATATATATATATATATATATATATATATATATATATATATATATATATATAGGGCTACAGGAATGTTGACGCCCATGGCTAAGATACAAGGACAAGCTGAAAAGCAACTTGTCAGCAGTTAAAATACCACATAACACCCTTGAGCGCTTAGCTTTGGAGCGGGTAGAATGGAGATCAACGTGTTTTAGTGGACTCAGAAATTTTCAATCTGCTTGTCTGAATCATCTTCAAGAAGCGAGAGCAAGATCTAAAAGGTCAGCCAACCTAACAATGATCTCATCTCACAATTCTCACACCTGCTCCATATGTGGCCTCCTTTGTAAATCACTAGCGGGCCCTTAAATGCACAAACTTTCATAACTGAATCAATAAGCTGTCAAATCCTCATACGTCGAAACCGAAGGAGAGTCCATTATTATATATATAGATATAGTTTCATGCCTTTACCAAGAAGAACTATATATATATATATATATATATATATATATATATATATTACAAACATTTGTAATATATATATATATTACAAAGAAGTATTATATTACAAAGAAATAGTCATACAAATAATAAATGAGTAAATTTAATGTAATTAATGGCGAATTCACTTCGCTAACAGATTTAATATAGCATTAAACTACTAACCATTCGTTGAGTAAAGCGATCCTTGTTTTTAAAAATTGTAAAATCCATTAGATGTTCTGTATGTTCCGTAGATAAGCTAGCTTTCGATAATTCTCATCATCATCAGGCATGGAGATTATATTCCCTTTTCAGGTATATTCAGGTAACTCCCGAGACGAAAATAAATGTAATACCGGTCGAAAGATTTTTTTTTTTTTAAATGCACTGCACACTCCGAAATTTTGTAACTGTTAATAATAACACGCTTTATATATATTTAGGCAGCTTTTCTTCAGTTAAACATCAATAACATAGATATACTGTGTCTATTTATTTTTATAATGATCCTTTCCAGTTCCCTAATTATGTTAAGCTGAAATTCATCAAGGACGGCGCCGTAGCTGTTTCCGAACCAAGTACTTTCGATCTTCCCGGAGATCATCCTCAATTAAATATTATTTTAACTGTGATTTTTGTGAAAATGATTTTTTTTAAAAAAACACGTGTATATTCCGGCTCTTCTTTTGCAAAAAATTCCATAGCTACAAATAATAATTTAAATATCTTAAAATAATTATAACAAAGTCGCGTTCACGGGTGTGTTTTTTTTTTTTTTAAATGCCATCATAGAGATAACAATTACACTAATTTTGTCTTTGTAATTCATCCCTCTAGGAGATCTGGCAGTATATCGAATGTACTTGGGTAGGAAAAACTACGGTGCCCCCACCTTGAATTATTTCATCTTAACACCAAGAAACAGATTAGAGAACAGGAAATGGTTTTTAGAAAAAAAATAAAAATAAAATTATCACTGAAATATATATTATTATATATATATAATATATATATATATATATATATATATATATATATATATACAATAAATGTATTCCTTATTTCATCGGAAAAACGTTGGGTATTCCTTGACTGGAAACTGAACGTGTCAAAATGTCAAAAACTAAACCAAATAAAACATTACATTAAATTAGCGGCATCTAGTGACAATTTAGGACAGGGTGTGAAAGTTGAATTTTATTCCGATAAGATGGATTTGTTAGAAAGCAGGAAATTCACCTGACCTAAAATAACTGGAATCATTATGAAGCAGCCTGTTGAAAATATCTTTATTCACTATATGTTACAAGTCTAATCCCGTGCGAAACTCTTTTAACCAAAAATATAAATCCTAACATTATTTAGACAACAAATGACCATTGTTCCTCTTAACCATAACCATTACGATATACGTTGAGCAAAGAAACAAAAATAAACTGCAATAGTAATCGATGCTTATATTTACGACAGAAGTAAAGAGGTAAGATGGAGATGAGGTAATGAATATCGTTTCAGCCTCTCAGATGTTAAACGACAGGAGTATAAGGAATTAATACAGAATCTACAGGTAGACAAAGAGGCTGATGATGGGCGATGAATTTCTTCTTCATTTATTTTACCGACATATGTATTAAGTGATTTGTGAATACAATTATCTTTTTTTCTGAAAATAGAATTAAAACGTATCCATAATCGTTGTAAACTGAGCATTAAAGTAAAATCCATAAAAACGGCAAACAATTTCCTTTTATCTTTTCCTGTACATTCCACGTCCAATCATAGTTTATTTTGTGTAGAACGAATAAAAAAAATACAGGATATATATATATATATATATACATACGTTTTTCAGGGGCGTTGATATCTCTCTCTTTTCACACACACATACACTCTCTGTTTCTCTCTCTCTCTCTCTCTCTCTCACACACACACACACACACATATATATATACATATATATATATATATATATATATAGAGAGAGAGAGAGAGAGAAGAGAGAGCGAGAGAGAGAGAGACAGAGAGAGTGATAGATTGATAGATATTTTTAATAATATAAAACAAAACAAATTGAATGTATAATTAAGCTATTTAAAATAAATCATTGATATATTACGAATTCTGTAGTAATTGTGAAAGCTGTAATAATGAAATTTTATAATTCAAATTGATAAAACATTTGTGTACATATATTTAGCTTTTAGTATATATGAATGTATATGAAATTATTGTTATATTCAATGAATAAATTTTACCTGGTTTTAAATGTAAATGTTTTACGTTTTTAACGGAATTCTAACGTAAATCAATTTGAAATTTGTCATTTATGGTTAGAGTAAAAAATAATGAAAATACCTCAAAACAGCATTAGACTGGGGAGATGAAAGACCTGTATGTGTTTGTGAAGTGACTGGAACAAGAAATGTAATTTTCATGATTTGAATGCCATCATTGTAAGCAATAGAAATACAAAGTATACTTATATTTTATAGACTTCACAAATCCACTCGAAAAAGTATTCCATGGAAATTGAAATGATATTTTGAATAATCCATAAAATATAGCGGAAAGAATCCTTTTATATGCCGTTGGTATATCAATTAACCGAACCAAGGACAAATAAAAGGTGGGATATAATAAATAATAAACTAAATGGACTCGGAGTAATAGTCTTAAGAAGATACGTTGTGCATGTGACACAGTTTTGAGGTAAAATTCAGCAGGAAAACTGAACGAATGATTTGATACATAAGTCAATGAAAGGAAAAACGGCTATCCACAAAGAATGCATGTATTTCTGCAAGGGGTGCGCTATGTATCATGAAGGTAGAAATCAAGAAGGTGCAGAAATTTGACTATATGTGTAGAACCTGAAAACGGTAGTCTATTAAATTCAAAGACATATATGAATACCAAAATCAATTTAAAAAAACAGAGCTATATGTTAGAACATCAAGAATCACAAAAACTAAAATGAGAGAAAAAAGAGAAAAAATATTAATGCTGCATTGTTCACTTGATTTCCAACTGTGGTTAATGAGACAAAATTGGCATATTCTTTTACAACACAGTTATTTGACTTATAGTGATATGTATGACAATAAAATATAACATCATTTTTTATCTGATTCCAAAAATGGCAGGATTTATTAGGTGTGATTAAACTGATGTTTAAGATTATTTCACAGTGTGAATGTTGTTTAGATATTTTTAACTCAATCATGGAAACCGTTAACAAAAGGCGACTTTGTGCATTATAGATACAAAACTATAAATAATACAATGTATTTATAAACCTATGATTAATATCTGGAGTTAATTAGCTTAAAATTTATAGCGTATTCTTATAAACCGATATTTAAGATCATGTAAATGTGTAGATATTTTTCACAGAATAGGTACCGTCCCCAAAAGGAGACGTTCGCATTATTGATAGAAACCTATAAATATTACAATATTTCTATAAACCTATGATTAATACCGAGTTTTATAAAAATATTTTTATTGACCTTCATTTAACACCTGAATTTTACATAAACTATTATTAATCGCCTCTTTTTGGAACATTCTCATTAATACAGAATTTTAGATATTGTTTTCTGATAAATTTGTATTTCATTAAACATTGAATATGATAACAGGATTTCGAAATAAAATAATTTTTTGGTTCATTCAACAGGTTTGTTCTGTTTTTATGCATATTATATATATATATATATAAACTCCCGTAGGTTTCGAAATATGAAGATCTGAAAACTTACCCAATTGATTTAGTTCTGAATGTTCTGCGATAATCTGTTAGATTGGCTGACCTTCTAGATCTTGCTCTCGCTTCTGGAAGAGGATTCAGTTCACTAAAATACTGCCTTCCATATCTCCACGAAAAGGAAATGCAACTTTTCTACCAACTTTTGGCCAACATGCTCATACACTTCAGATGGAATAGGATTCTTAAATGTAGGTGATTTTTCAGATGAGATTTGCTTGATGGATTCACTTACCTCTTGAAAGGTAGGTTCAAACGACAACTCTGGAATGTCTGGATTTTGCACAATTGATGTGATGGCTATCTCATCAGTAACCGAAGTGGTGTTTAACACAGTTTCGAAATGCTCTTTCCAGCAATCCAAAATGTCTGACTCATCCGTCAATAGAGGTTCACTATCTGCTGTTGAGATTGGCGCAACACCACTTATCTGAGGACAGAAAACGCTCTTGAAGCCAGCACAGAAAGTATTTACATCCTTTTCTATCTGAAACTTCTTGGAGTTCAGTGGCCTTTTCAGACTACCGACGCTCTTTCAAGGCTCTGAGCACGTTGAACCTGACTTTTGCTCTTCTTGTAAGCGGTCCTCTTAGTGGACGTGTTCTTGACCTCAATTCATGCTTCATGAGAAAAGTGCATTTGATCTATAAGCTACCGAACTTCTGTATTATTGTCATCGAACCAGTCATGATGTTTATTATGTGGTAGGGCGAGTACCTCCAAGAATACAGAATGTTTTGCATCTGCAGACCCTTCCAAGTTGATTCAATATCATTGGTAATGCTTAGAGAATCAAGTGCAGCATCAAGTTTGTCAGAGAGCTCAATTTTTGTTTCAGTCGATTTAAGAGGCAGTACGTTAATGCGTTTGGGCACTGTAGATTTTATAATCCTTCACTTTTTCAGATGCAGTGTAGAATTACTCCGAAGTAGAGCATGATCTGACAGATAGCATGTTGTGTGGAATGAACGCGTTATCTTAGAATCTTTTCTGTCCCGTCTTTTCTGATGACGTAGTCAATCAGATGCAAGTCTTTCGAACGCGGATGCATCCACGTGGTCTTACGACAGCTGCGTTGCGAGTAGAAGGTCTTAGCAATACTGAAACCAAATTCCTTGCATTCCTTAACCGACTAATACCATGGCGACCTAAAACGCCCTTCCAAAAATGATAGTCATTGCCAACACGAGCATTGAAGACAGATGTAATGATTAATTTATACTTACGTTGGACTTTGGAGATGACTTCCCAAAGGAGATCGTTAAAAATCATCTTTCTCTTGCCCTGAACTACCTAAGGTTGGAGCGTAGCAGCTAACCATCGTCACGCGGGTGTTGCACTCCAGATTAAGGGTTGGTGTTATTATACTATCTGATACACCTTTAGGTAAAGAAGAAAGTGAGCTAGCAAGGTCTGACTTGATGGCGCTGCCAACACCAGATTGGCGTGGCTATTTCTCAGTTTGCCAGACCATAAAAACACGTAATCATATTTTTCTTCCCTAAGCTTAGAATTGCCAGACAGACGTGTTTCACTAATGACCACTATGTCGGTGTTATACTCAAGAGACACAAGAGCTGTTTTACGCTCTGTTGCAGAATCATTGTCCTGGAGAGTGCGAACATTCCATGATGCAAAATGAAAATTCTTCCTATATTTCTTTTGATCTTTCTTGCTGTTTCGACTGCGTTATTGGATAACCAGACAGCTTCAGCAGGCTGCCAATTCTCTGTGTGAGCAAGCAATGTTTAGGGCTCCTTTTATCGCCCCCTGTTCTAATAGGGAAATCAGTGCAGATCATAAATATAGCTGCTTTGTTACCGATGGAGAATACGAACATCCCAATTTCTCATGAGTTTGTGAAAGGACGGCCGTCACCCTTCAGTCTGCCACTGTGTAGATCTCCAACTAGAGCCTTCCAGTAATATCCTTTACCGGACACCGTCGGCTTCACTCTCTCGCCAGCGGACCTTGCAAGTGAACTGTGTGGATAAGAATGAACGAATTAAGGGTAAACTGTCAGAAATCCCACACAAGTGGTTTGATTAAAGTGGTGAAGACTTCTTCAGAAGCATCTACATTCAGTCGGTGTAAATAAATGCCACAGACGAAGCAGACAATAGATCTCAGTCTTTGAGTGTAAGAGTTTTCCATCTCCTAGACAAAGTCTTCTGATCGGGAGTTTGAAGGATTTGAGGAGCGTGGAACCAACTTTTAATTGCTGTCGTTCCCAGATCTGTCCTTACCCGGGGTGGTAGCAATTTCCAATTTCTGGGCAAATAGTGCCTACCAGGCTGATCATTCTCTTTAGTTTTATAGGACACAACTGGTCCATGAGATACAAAATATATATATATATATATATATATATATATATATATATATATATATATATATATATATATATATATATATATATATATATATTAGTAGTAGTAATAATCTTATAAGTATAAGAAATTATACTCGTCCGGAAAACTTTCGGTGTCTTGATTTGCAAATAATCAAACCAATAGCAAAGGGAAAAAAGGTGCCAAAAAAAAAAAAAAAAAAAGAGAACAAGAACATGTAATCGTTAGAAACGTAAATAATCGTCTAAATATAACGATACTATATAATATATATATATATATATATATATATATATATATATATATATATATATATATATATATAAATATATATATATATATACAAAATCACTGAATATTAAATAAGAAAATATGAGTTTCCGAACATTATTTTAATCATGTCGCCTATTACTTAGACGTTAAAGGGTCGGTACTGTATTAACCTTTCGTGAGTTCAAATGTGGACACATGATTAAACATAATTAGGCCAACTTTTGTGAAGTTTCATTTTTAAATAGCTAAGCAACTTCATTAAGCTCGTATTGTTCACCTTTCTAGACCAGTGACAGATTTGTTGATTTCGTGAAAATAAAATTAAAAAATTCTGTCTAATAAATTCGTAAGATGCTGTCAGTTGTGTCATCTTGAGAATTAGAGTATGTCTGTCGGCAACGACTGAAGAGAATTTTATTTATTCATGAAGATTTTAACGAGAATTTATTGGTCTCTTTCTGAAATAAAAATAATACTATTTTTTTTTAAATTTAACAAATAAATACATATTGTATATAAGAGAAGAATATTATTTCCTAAGGAATAGGCCCGAAGCTTAATTCTGAGAAAGGATTTCATTCACAGAACATTGTTTTTTTTTGTTTTGTTTTTTTATTCATATAGTGCCAATATTTATAAGCCTACACTTCTACATTAAACATACAATTTTTTCGAAGGATAACTTGATGTGCTATAAAGGTTAGCAAGCGTTTGTCGCTACAAAAAGTTCGATCCTCACTGGATAGCCCTCAATTTTGGCCTTGTGTCACATCTAAACTGCGCTTAGAATATCAGCACATAAATTGTTCGTTATGTTCTGACATTTTCACATATAGAACATTAGTGAATACGATATTACGTATTTACGAACCCAGAAAATTTGTTTCAAATAGTCGTGTTTTTTCTTTACTATTATTCAACGAATACAAAGCCCGAGAAACACTCAAGGTAGAAGATTATTGAATCAAATAATATTTATGAAAGAAGCGCTAAAAAGTGCAGATACTTCGAATATGTAGGAAATATAACGGTTCAACATAGATTTGAAGATTATAGCGACCAGGAAAGCATCCTCAGTGGAGTTTGTTTCACAAAGCACTTTTTCAGCTTACCGTAGAGAAGTCTCTTATCATTGAAATGAGAATAGTATTTTCCAGTGTAGATGTATGACGGATCATTGATGTGTAGGTATAGACTAGTAGAATTAGTGAATCTAATTCTCACAATATTTTCCATCTAATAGCGATAGATTAAGGCTTTCGACAGTTCAGCTATGGGGAAAGAGTTGTAGAATGTAAATTAATACATGACACTGGAGGCCATGTTTATAAACTCTCTCGAGACTAGAAAGTAAGTATTGGCCAGCTTTAGTTTTCTGTTTCTGTTTAGCATGGGAGTCAATGTATTCACTGTCAGATAATATTATTCATGCTGAGGTTTTTACAACAGACTTGGTACAAAGCAGTCGACATTGGTAAGTGAAAATCAATTATCACTCGTTTTGCCACGACTGTAGCATATATGTCGCTCTTACAACACAAATGGGTTAACGAAAACATGATTCTCATTTTTGTTAGTTGTAACATTATGTTTCTCGCTAATTTATATGTACGATGAATGAACGAAAAGTATTCAGACTGGCGCTTTAAAAGGAAAACTACGACACATATCAATTCGATATTTAATCTCCTTTGAAGTAGATCCATTCTGAGGTAACACATTAACCAATGTCGTTTCTATTCATAGAATCATTCCTGGAACTACTTTTTTTTTGGCATAAAGGTTACATTCCTTTCCTCGACGTCTTGAAGTCTCGAGCCTTTCAAGTGGGATTTGATTTTTGAAAAGGTAAAAATCGGAAGCGATGGTATATAGAGAATAAGATGGTTGTCGGACCCGGGGTATATGTCCTTAGTCAAAAACTGCTGCATAAGACATGATCACCGATGCAAATGTCGAGTAGTGAAACGACAACACTCTACGCAATTTCTTTTCAATCACTGCTATACATCACGAAAGTGAGTGAGGACGTTATAACTTACTGTATATGTGTAACAGGGTTCAAATGTAATCTTTGTCACGCGGCTTTACCTGCGTACTTTAGCTCCGTTATGATAGAAACTGAACCGATATTTTTGATCAGATATCGTTTTTGCTCTGAACGAACTGTGTTGCTGTTACAATTAGTTTTATGACAAATATTAACTGTATCCCAATTGTCTTGACTAGAGAGTACAATTAACATCTATCTAAAATGACAAGGACAATTTAAACAATTGTTCGTCGAGGTATTTCTTTAAAATATACAGGAGGTAAAAGAAAATATATAATGAAGTCACTACCTCTTTGAATGAGACGAATTTATCTATAATTAATTATCGAAGTTTTCAAAAAAAGGAAACATTCAAAAGAAAAATTGTCATAAAAATAATTAAGATTCATGTATATATATATATATATATATATATATATATATATATATATATATATATATATATATATACACTAAAAAAAACGAAAATTAATGGTTTAAATATTATGCCAAGATGAAAAATGAAACACAAACATAAAAAGGTTATCAGAACAATTAAATCTCTGGTAAGGTAATGTTAATATTAGCCATTTCCTTATAAGAAAAAATTCAGAATTCATTAACTGAGGTACCAAGGCCACTCGTTTGAAAATTAAAAAAAATTTCAAGAAAATAGATTTCTCAAGTCCAGTAGGTATTATCACTTCTTCCTGTACTGAATGAAGTTTCTTTCCTAATATTTCCTTAGAGTTTGTGTGAAGAATCAACATTTTGATTATGTTCCTCTTCCAGTTATATGTGATATCACTTTATAACTGTTACTATATATGAAACAGCAAAAGTGACGTTGTTTCTATTATCTGCTATTGTTAGTTCTTTTTTGATTCGGTACTGCATAGTCTGTCTATATTTCTGAGATGAGATATTATGTACAGTATTTACATTAGTCGGACTGTGACGTCGTCCCCTGGTCGCCAACTTTGACGTTCTATTCTGGTCTACCACGGCACCAACTGTGACATCCCTAAACAGCACCAATTGTGACGTCCTCGCCGCGGCGCCAGCTGTTCGCTCCTCGCTGCTCCGTTTGGGTGTCGCTGCTCCAAACATGACGTCCGCCTGTCGCGTCAGTCGTGTTGTCTCGTCCTGTGACGACCAACTGGCTTGGTATCGGTCGCGGCACCCAAATGTGACGTTCTAACCTTTTGATGATTCGGGTGGGAATCTGGTTAGATTTGATATCAGCCTCGTCGTTCCCAACTCGCTTCCAACGCCTGGTTACCAAGGTAACTGCATTGATCCCCAGTCTGCCTACCCACGTTGTGAATTGATCTTAGGCAGACGAGATCAAACAGTGGTTGGGGCCGTAATGCAAACCGAGTTCAACGGGGGTGATACCACACAAATATGCACAAAATAAAATAAAATGAAAACTCAAAAAGTTCAAAGTATCAAAGAAAAAGGTAACAAACTTTATGTCTAGTTGTTCGATACATAGGACTGCATCTATCTCCCGACCCGTTCTATGGATTGTGACACGTCGTTTTCCGTTAGGCAAGTTTTAACGCTTCAAGTTGTTTGCTCTCTAAGAAATTGATGTTTCGGTGTGTCTTTGGACGAAAGTCGAAAAAAAAACTTATTTCGGTGGTCTGGATCTAAGTCGCTTTTCAAAATAATTGTTCTTGGGTTGAAGAGGAGTCCGGAATTTGCGTGAATCTTGGTCAGCTATCTGCGAGGCGGCTTCAACTAGAGACTGACTCTTCGCTGCAACTCCAACTAAATCTGAAATTGGAACTGGAACTGATTTCTGCTCGTTGTGGCTTCGCTTATATGGACGCCGACCAAAACCGGGGTGGGTCTGTCGGCGTCGGGGATTCCTCGATAATTCTAAATACATATCCACCTCTCTGGTTAGGAATTTCCACTTTTTTCCATTTTTGGGAAACTTTCCTCACTTCCACCTTCTCACCATACTTCAGAGGGCGTGAACTGCCCTCCCCACTTCTTCGTAGCGGCTTCTTATACCTACACTCTGGATGGGCGGCGACAGCCTCCTTCGTGCGTCACGTGATCACCACTTGACCAATGATGTCTTAGTCGAGCGTGGACGAATCCGCGGCCTTGTTTCGGAAAAAAAATATCTTGCTTAACTAAAAGAAAATTATCTCTTCTTTTCCTTTTCTTCCTCTTAATCGCCGTTATCATTTCTCTAGCCGCAAACGGGACAATATGAACAATGAGGGTCATAACTCTTGTTCTACACGTTGTTTTCGTCAGGTATTTTATCGCTAATTATCCGAATGGGTGGTCTTCTTAAGACGGCCAACGTTGCCCCGAAAAGACATTTCTAAATTCACATTCATTTCCCTTCGGTACATATTTCTGATAACACAATTTTATTATCGCAGGCCAAGGATGTTCCGTCGAAGGAAATCGGTCAGCGGACACTCGTGGGTGGCTTTTAATTTTTTTCATATCTGTCCAAAGTCCTTTTAGTTGCCTGTTTTTCGTCACTTATCGAAATAACATTTTCATTTGAATTTTTCTTTGGCCAGTCGGTCTGTAATAATAAGTTGCCTTCCCGTACCAATAGTTTGTTTTCATATCCTTAGATAACACAGCCGTCGCCAAAACATATTTTATTCTTTCTTTCTTTCCCTTTCTTTTTACTCAGAATTTCCCTGTCACTGTAATGACACTCTTTCGCCATTTGTTACTTATCAAAATATTCCTTTTCCATTGTCTCTTAGCCGTCTGTGTTCTGCTTATCATCCACGATTCGGTCCTTAGCCTCTACTTTTCTTCTTTTCTTTCTTTTCTTTTTCTGCCTCGTTAAATGGTGCAACAGACTATTGTCCTCATCTTCGTCGCCATATTTGTCACAACGTTTCGGCCGTTGTACGCTCCGGCCTTCTTCAGGGTTCAGTTCAAAATTCCAACCACCTGAAGAAGGTGGGAGCGTACAACAGCCGGAGCGTACAACGGCCGAAACGCGACAACGATGAGGACAATAGTCCGACTAATGTAAATGCTGTCGGTACTGCAAGTTCAGAAATTATCTCTTCTGTTTGTTTCAACCACCCTATCATTTTTTCCAGATTATCGTGCCATTATTACAGCATTTTCCTTAAAAGATATTCCTGGAATCGGCTGATGAAATATTAATATTTATTTGATCCCTCTTTATTGTTTTGGCCGAAATTTATGGACACCAGTTTGGAAAAGACAATGGAATGTTCACACACGTGCAAGCGAGCGCGAACACACCTAAACAAACACATGCACACGCACGCACACAAATGTACACACTCACATTCACAGACACGCACGAACAACACACGCACACACACACACACACACACACACACACACACACACACATATATATATATATATATATATATATATATATATATATATATATATATATCCAAGCTTCATTAAATGTGACAGACAAGTTACTTTGATTAAGTTTTTTATATAATTTCTCATATGATATTATTATTTCTTTTCCGTAGATACATTATACGAAATCTGTCCAAATGATTTATTTTTCCAATCGCTTTGGATATTCATTTAGCCATTATCGATGATGAATTTTATTTACTATTAACTGTAAATGGATTATCGTATGTCTTTATTGAGCATTATAGAATCTTTTATTTTCAGAACACAGTCAATATATTGTGTCCTTGTTCATGGTTGATATTAGTGAGTGTTGTTTTTTTTTAGTTTTATTAATAAAGCTTCCATGATTTTTAGCCTTTTTCACAAGTAAACGGTGTTATTATGTTTGTATTATCAACAAGTATGTTGCGAACAGTTTCCAGTAGGAATCCATATGTATTTAAATGACACGTAATTGAGCTATCGTGAAAAAGATGTAGCGTAAGTCTTCTTGTTAAACATGTTGTAATATGGCCTATATAATTATTTACTAATTTTGATTGATCAGGAACACAATTCCTTAATGGACATTTAAATTCGTAAAAATTAATTGTTCTCTTTACTTTTTATTGAACAGGTGAATTATTATTCTTACTATAAGATCAACGGTTTAAAATTTTTGCAATAAATAATTAGTTTAATTTTTTCGCTCTTTGTCTACTGGTGTTTTGCATTTTTTTTTATAATGTTCTTAAGTCTAGTTCCGTCGTGTTTGTAATTATCATTCATCTGATTTTTTATAAAAAATATTAATTCTATTGTTTTCGTTTGTATTCTCATCGTTGCTAATAGCTAACTTAGAGAGGAAAATCCTAATGTTGAAATCCGTCAATTTATTTGGAAATCCGTTGATAAGCGTTTAATTTTATTTAATTCCTTAAAGAAAAGCGTGCGAGATGATGAATTCTCATGTGCTATGTTGTGGAGATTTCTAACACATATATTATATCTAAAAATATTAAAACTCCTAAACAATTACATTGGCCACACTACAACATTTTTAACAAGAAGACTTACGTTACATATCGTGACGGCAGAATTCTTGAGACCCGCTTTTGAATTCGCGCCATTTTGGATTGATATTCAAAACCTAGAGAAAGGTAATCCATCACAGTCAGGATGCCCCCACTCATGAGTCACTCCGGGCAATCGCTGACCATTCTGATCTTGTCCTAACATTTGACGTATTTTTGTTGATATGGTCTCGCTCCTTTTAACCGTTACACATGATATCACTTAGAAATATTCGAATCTTCATCATCAGAAAGTTTTAATTTAATGAACCATTATTGTCTCCAAAATAAATCATTACAATCTAAAAACGTTTCCTAGGATTGTATAGCCTGCAAAGGGTTGATAAACTGTAACAAGCAAACCAATCTATCCTGTAGACATCACTGTGTGCTACTGAAACTAGATGCTGCTGTGGTTCCGCTGGTGTTGCTTTCACTCCACTTTTGAATTCAGAGATATGCTTCTTCATGTCTGATTACTAACATAACAATAGAACCTAATTTGTACTGCTATTAAACTATGGTTTGTTGGAGAATAGATTGATATCTTCTCCAAAGTTATTTGTATGAAATCGAACGCAACTCTCTCGACTGGAATTAAAATTCGACATGCCAGTCCCAAGTTCCTCATTGATAACCACTAATATATAATATATAACAGTAGAATTATTGTTATTTTTTTTATTTCCAAATATACAAAGATTGACATCAGCCGTAAGGAACATATAACTTCAAAAGAGAAAAAAATACTTTCAAGTTTTCGTCTGGTATGAAAATAACTCTGGGAATTGCATAAAAGCTAACAGAGACAATAAAAATCTATCGATAAGATAAAAAAATTTTGCAAAATAAAAAAGACACTGGCTTTAAAAATGCCATTAAAAGAGATCTGAAAACCAAGTAAAAGATAAAAAAAAATGATTCTATGTGGACAGACCAGCAAGAAAATATGGTCTTTCGCATATAAACAGAGACAAATGGAAAATATTAAGAAAATTGACTGCAGGAATTGAAGCATGCAGGCTAAAACATTTAACTAAACAGCCTCAAGAAAAATCTGAAAATAGATCAACATAGTACATGGCAACTGATTTCTCAATGTAAATTGATAATGTAAAATATGGAGTTGCATTTGTTGAACATTATCGTTGGCCTTGACGTTGGGCCAGTCACAGAAATAATCAATGATAATCAGTTAGATGTCAATTAATGGAGTCGGAGCAATATCTTCATTTAATCATTTCACCCCAAGCAATACGCCGTCCTGGGTATGACGATAAACTACATCCGCGTCTTGGATAAGACGATAAACTACATCCGCGTCTTGGATAAGACGATAAACTACATCCGCGTCCTGGGTATGACGATAAACTACATCCGCGTCTTGGATAAGACGATAAACTACATCCGCGTCCTGGGTATGACGATAAACTACATCCAACAGCAAGGCCTCTGATCAGGAGGTTTTGAGGAGCGTGGGACCACCTCTTAATTGCTGATGGTCCCAGCTGCATTCTGACCCGGGGTGGTAGCACCTGTGAGGGTCCCAGCTATTGGAAAATAGTTAACCCCGAAACTGAGGTAAAAAAGCATTATAAAAGTGTAAAAATAGGTTTTAATACCAGAAATACTTTGTAAAAAATTATTACCAGAAATAAATTTTTGAAAAAAAAAAATCTATTTTCTGGCAATATGTTTTTGAAAAAAAGTTATTACCAACAATATGTTTTTGAAAAAAAAATATTACTAGCAATACATAAAATAAAATTACCAGCTATACTTTTTTGATGAAAAAATATTGCCAGAAATAGATTTTTGACAAAAAAAAATCATTACTAGGAAAAAAGTTGTCGCCATAAAATAACCCATTGAGGTTGATATACCGTAAAACACAACAAACCAAACCAAACAATACTATAATGCTACTAAACAGCAAGGAGTTACTGGGATGGAAAAAAGAAGACGCGATTGAAGCAGAAAGAACAATGAAAATACTGGGTCATTAATATTTTCCAAGATTATAGATGGTAGTGAGGCAGGAGACAATAAGAGAATAGAGTTTACGATGATATCTAGCTAATACTAAAGTAATACGGGGGGTACATGCCAATCCAGTACTACGCTTAAATTCCTGCTACTGAGGCACCAGGAAAGAGAATTCATGAGGACAATTTACATGAAAATATTGGTAGAAAACAACAGAAGGAAGCCATGACAGGAACGTTGCGAAATGTTCTTATAATATTACAAATCTTTTTTGGAGTTGTCGAGAAACTCGAAATATATAGCAGGAGGAGACAACAAGATATGGCAGCAATATTCTATGCACAGATGAATCATAGATTTTCTAAATAGGAAAGATGTATTTAGACGAAAATAATTGTCTGGTTCGACACAGTGAAGAAAGTTTCCTTACATCAGAGCTACGATTTGATTCAATATAATCACTCCTATTCATAGTAAATATGAGACTAAGAAGGCACAATGGTTTACTTACCTGGATTTATTGATGGAATCGTTTTTTACGGCTTATCAGCTCTTTGTCATTTAAAGCCAGAAAATTTGTTTAGATTTTCTTTTTGCAAATGGTAATGGTGTAGTGATACAAGTCTTACTAAGTGACATATATTTGTGGTGGAGGAGATGGAGATTCATACCTTTTCTAAGCATATTTGCGCACAAGTGAATATAAACGAACCAATCGGAAATTGAAACTAGGCCCTCCGATTAACATTTCTGAGCCAATAACCATTACACCCTCCGCGCATCCAATTTTATTGCACGTGGTATTCCCAAGCGCTCACCCTTGGAGGTACTGACCAGGCTCGACGTTGCTTAAATTCATGAATCATACCGGAACCTTTGTTTCAACATGATGTGGTCGTAATCCTTACTCGCCTATAGGTTAGCATCTGATCGAAATAAAAAAAAAATGATAAGCAGTAAAATTATGCCCCCTTTTAAAGTTGATGATGGGATCAAAATAAATTCTTGTTAAATAACACATCACAACGAAGATTTTTTTATCTACATTCACGTAAACAACACCCATTTGTAAAGGCTGTTATCCAGCTTGTCATTAATATTTCACTGATACCAATGCTCCAGATATAGAGCCAAAAGAAAACTTGTGAATTATCATTAACATTGATTTGCATGGGAAATGAAAAGAAAAAAAATGTTCGACGATAGAAAGTATCTTAGAAACGAAAAAGTATGAAGCAAATAAGTTAAGAAAATAAATCGTTAGCAAAATGATGGATGAAAAACAATTTTACAAAATAGAATATCTCTAGGGAACTATAAAACCTGCTACGAGTCATGCTACGAGGAAAAGAGTAGAAAAGTTCACCAAATCAAATGATTTAAAAAGATTGATGGATGTACAACAGTTCAGAAGCAAACATCAAACAAAATTTCAATAAAACCATTGAAAATGATCTTCAAGTCGAACAGATAGATATGTTCATAAGTGTCGTTGAAAGAATGATGATGTATATACTAATTCAAGGAGCGCATTTTTACTTAGTAAATTAATTACATTTGTTCATTACATAGGATAGTGAGTTAACCATATATATATTGAACGGCTACTACAAGCAAAAACCGTCCGCATCTGGAATATTCTACCAAGCCTTAGTTACTACTGCATAGTCTGGCTTGATCATTTTTTTTCGTCTATCACGCTCAAACCCTCAGTCACGATAACTTGTGACTTCGTGCCTGGAACAACCATTGATGGCTTCCGAAAAGTTCCGTAGACCCAACCGTCTTGTGTAACTAGATATATAATTTCATATATTTGCATAATAGAATGTCACACCCATCCAGTAAATTATTATAAATCTTGTAAAAATATTTCGGTTTTTGTCTTGCTCTTTCTTTTCTTCAGGGTCTTTCACTTCTGATTTCCAGGTACGTATCCTGGATTAATCAGCGTCAAATAAATAAATATTTTGTTAGATCCTGCGTCGTGTGTCCTTGTCTGTTCGTCGGTTCAAGTATCCGAACGCTTCAAAACCGTAGAGAATTTTCACTCTTGATCACGTAAACCATTTCTGTGAAAATAAGACTTTATATTGGCCAGTTCACTGTAATGTTCGGCCAGGAAATTTTCCAAGGGGTTCAATATATATTATATTAGGTCAGAGATATATTTCGCGGATATTTAAATTTACGGATGAGAGATTATAAAATACGACCTTAATTAATTGTCAAACACTCCCAGTCCCTTTTCTTCTTTTCCTCACCCTGATATTTTGATCAATGATGAAGCTATTTTCTCAAGTACACCAGACTATGGCTTATCGCTAAGGGTAGGCTAGAAAAATATTTCAGATATAAACACTCAACAGTTTAAAATCAATCTCTTCGAAATTACTTTTCCCCAGAAAAGTTACTACACCTGTCCTCCAATTTCCTAAACAAAATGACTCTTAACCAATTAATTAATGTCTAATTACAAATGTACACAGAATACACATCTCCAGAAAAATACATGGAATATTTATTAACATATACTAATTTTCTTGTCTGTAACGACTCGTATCCGAGCAACGAGATCGCCATGATTTCTCCTTAATTCTTTTTTCTCCCCTGGTGGCTGTGACGGAGATGACTGTGAATCAAAGAGAATCAGACCAGGCCATTTCTGTGAATTTGATTTTGGCGAACAAATCTGCGCCGTGGAGAAATCCACACACTTCGCCAGAAGCGCCACCCTCGCGGCTCAAAAGTGATTGATAAAGGCGTGATCTAGCAAACTGGCTGCTGCAGGCTGTTGAATGCTTGGTCTGTAAATATCTGCATTGGTTACGCCAACCAGACTGGCGCTGCCGTCTTCCGCCGTTTTGCCCGTTGAGAGCGTGTAGATATTTGCCATTTTTTACCGTTGGGTCCTTCGGGAGTTTGTCGGGTTCAGTCTGATCTTTCTTCTTCGACCTTACCGCCACGGCTTCGCTCTTCGGGTCACAAGGAACGACCTTATAGATATATAATATAATAATAAATAATATATTAATATAATATAATGATATATTGTTGTCGGCACCCGTTAGCATCCGAGCATCCTCTCTCCCTTATCACTTTCTCTCCCCTGGCAGTTGTATCATCTTACGATTTTTATATATCATTGCATATTCAGATTGTTAATAAAATCTAAAAAATAACAGTACATCACATACACGCACACAAGCACACAGAGACAAAATACACACACACACACACACACACACACACACACACACACATATATATATATATATATATATATATATATATATATACATATATATATATAACTCAAATAAAAGTATTAATTCTTATATTGGTTTTACAAGGACAATATTTCACTTGACGGGGCATAATTCAATTCTATGGCATTTAAATGAACACTCATTCCCGAGTTCACAGTTTACACAGATATTAGCTGGAAATACATTTTTATTACATCAAAATAATAATAAGCATAAAACTTAAAATCATAAACGTCCTTTATAGAAGAAAATGATAGACAAGAATAAAAACAAAATATTGACATCGCTTGCATTGAGAAGGATTAACGTGAATTTGAATTTAAATCAAGACGATGCTAAGCGTAGTAAGACGAACAAATATAGAACGTTTTGAAGTTTCAGAAATACATATACACATTCAATTTTTTTGAAAGAAAAGATGAGAGAGAGAGAGAGAGAGAGAGAGAAACGATTCAATATTGTAAGCCGTATTGAATTTCCAGGAGGTTATAGATTCAGGGAGAAGTCTATGTCAAAAGACAGAGAAAACTTATTATTAATTAGAGAATATCAAACGTTTAAAATCCCATAGGTAATAATTTTTCATTTCATGAGAGCTTTGAAAAAGTAGCTCCCAATCTTCCAAACAATTAAAAAAAAATTACAAATAAAATGGAAAAATACTCCGGGTAGATATCAAGAGATATTGCTATCTTATTTAGAGAGCGGGGAAAAGACAGAGGGTGTTGATCTATACTGACTACAAATTTAACATTGGTGTGTCATTTGAGGAAGCGGCATGTGTAGTTAATTCAGTGTGAATTGGAAACAATCCCATCTGTTTCTGTAAACGGCCAAATTTCAATGCTGATATACTTGATTCAAGAAATTTTTAAATAATATAAAAAGGAACATTCTAATAATTAGCGTAAAATTTTCATTAGCCTTTTATATAATTAACCAAGAAATTTAAATTGAAATACCTAAGAGATTTGAATTAACTAATTATTAAAGAAACATTTATAAAGGTTATATAACTAGAGTTCTGAACTTTTATGTCCTAGATGCCTTTATTAACATTTAGCAGGATATGAATGTACTTTAAACTAAGAAAAAATTAAATCAGGGTTATCACCAGTATTCTACTCAACAAATTCTCTGTAAATAATATTTAAAAGATGTCTGGTTAATAAAATTTTAATTTTTTTTTCGAAATTAACGATTTAAAAAAAAATTAAATGTAAATTAGTATAACCTTTTAGTATAAACCAAGGCATATAAGTTAAAAACAACTAAGAGATTTGGATTTGATGATTATTAATTATATTCAGAGAAACATATTTATAAAGGTTATATACCTAGAGTCCTGAACATTTATATCCATATGTATTTATTAAGATTTAGCACACTATTTGATATTCTTTAATTAATAATAATAATAATATATACATATATATATATATATGTATATATATATATGTGTGTGTGTGTGTGTATCACAGGTATATATATACATATATATATATATATATATATATATATATATATATATATATATATATATATATATCAATGTGTGATGATTCTTCGTGAATGCAGATAATGCTCATATAAACACGTTAATATTCCAACGAAAACAAACATAAAATGATTATTAAAGAAAATGTTTAATTTCATGGATTGATAATAAATTAATAGTGAATAATGTATTTAGTGCTGTAATGCCTGCGACCCACTTTCCTTCTACTTTGCGACTCTCGATCCTAGGAGCAGAGGTCGTACTCATGATGTGTGGACGAGTTGATGTTCAACAAGTTAGTGTAGAACAGGTGAGCCATCTTTTTGCAGAACGATTAGTAACCACGCTGTTCAATGTAAATCATACGCTATGTGTTGTGCAACATAAACGTTCCTTTCGAATAATTCGAACAGTGTGTGTATATTGAATAAACCACAAAAATTATGCCGGGTTGCTCTGTGAGCCAGTATGCAAGCAATGTGTAAAGAGATGTTTTCAAGGGAAAACAGCGGGAATTACGTATTGGCATAAATATTCTGTTTCAATGCCAAACACCTTGAACTATAACACTTTGTTTGGCTTTATTTTTATATCTATGAATCATATATAGAAATAAACGACTTCGATAGATAGATAGATAGATAGATAGATAGATAGATAGATAGATAGATAGATTAGATGAACATTCAGATTTCTGATATTTATATATATATATATATATATATATATATATATATACTGTCAGCTGTCTATCCTTATACAATGACCTTCTGGGAATTTAAAACAAACCTCGGCGTGAGGATAACCTTTTCTTATTCTAATCTCCACGATTCAGGGATATTATTAATCAGTGCTAAATATCTCGTGCAAAGCATGGGTTCAAGACATCCGTATACTGCAAACCGACATTCACCGGATAGTACCTCAATTTCAACTCCCACCACCCATACAACGCCGAAAAAAGTCATAAGTGGCGACCCAGCGATATTAGATAAATAATTGGTCAGTATAATCAGTGCCCTACAATATAAAATCTAACCTGGGTACATGGCAGCAGTCCTAATAAAGTGGGATAGGCGGGTACAAGAGGAGGACAAAACACCCAGAAAAAAAACAGCCTCCCTTTTGTAAAGCGGTTATCGGAGAAAATACAAAGGATCTGCGGTCCATATAACATCAGGACAACCTTCAAAAGCTGGAATACACTTCACAGATATTTCTCCCGAGTAAGACCCCATAGAGGAGAACATGATTAAAGACCGTGTGTACGATATCCCGTGCAACTGCGGAAAGGAATATAAAGGAGAGACAGGACGCCACCTTAAGGTAAGGCTTCAAGAAAACAAGAAAGCTGTAACACGAAGGGCAGTGGAAAAATCAGGCATGGCTGACAACATATGACGAGAAAAGTGAGATCACCGCCCTCTATGGGATCAGTTTGAAATCGTAAACAAAGAACATCATTGGAAAATTCGTAATCTTAAGGAATCAGCACCTATGCTAGGCTACATCACTCTCCTGAACCGACCAAGCATAGAAATGAATACAATATGGGAATCAGTAAGGAGTAGGAGAGGAAAGCAATAACAAAAAGGAATATTGCAATATGATCACTGGTAAAAAATGGTTGCTGAAGACATTAAATTTATGAGTTCGAGAAATTCACACACAGATGTCCTTAAGGACACATGTCACTGTTGGTTAGATCCATTGACAGGACCGAATACTTGGTTAAGGTATTGGAGATAATGATAACTGAAATCCATTAGACATGGCACGTGGAACTAGAACAGTCTACCACAGCGAGCGAAAAAAAGGGTTCAGTTCCATATTCCAACCACTTGAAGAAGGCCGGAGCGTACAACGGCCGAAACCTTGTGATAAATATGGCAACAAGTATGAGGATAATATTCCGAATAATGTAAATAGCGAACATAATACATCATCTCAGATATATAGACAGATACAGTGAATATTTATTCTGATTCACGATGTTCGTTCTCAATGTAATGGATATATATATATATATATATATATATATATATATATATATATATATATATATAAAAACAAACTGCTTGAAAATGGTTATAGAAGTGCCCAAATGTGCTTGGGACAAGAAGGACTATGTCTGTATTAAAAGTAAAAAAATGCTGCAAAAAATTAAAAAAAAAAATTATATAAATAATAAAGAATAATTAAATTTTCCTTGTATTTCTTATTCAGCGAAACATGTTTAAAAGAAAAGTTGCTGCCCCACCAAAAAATATATATATATATATATATATATATATATATATATATATATATATATATATATAAGCATTAGGCCCCGAGCAAGGCGTGAAGCCACTAGTATGCAGGGGGTTGCAGAAGATTTGGTGCAAGAACAGATAGAAGTGATAGAAGAAATGATGAGGAGGGGGATAGATCAAGGTAAATGGAGATATCGATTGGCATTACATTTGAATAGTTGGAGATTATAGCTCTCAAGGAAACAGTAATAGGGAAGGGTGTTCCACGGGCGAGAGTTGCGAGATATGTAGCTATTTGAGTAGAAGAGACGGCTACATTTAAAAGTTTCTTCAGTGAAAGGGTGAGAGCGGGATGCCAGCCTCGTAGAGCGCTTGAATTCATGAAGCAGCTCATCGGAGCAATTACCATGGAAGTATTTGTAAAAAAAAACAGAGAGAGAGGCGACGGCGCGTCTCATGTCAATGGCTAAATAACACGCAAGATATAATCATAAATATTCTTATATCTATGTGGCCTATGAAAATGATCATATGTCAAAATGATAAGTAATTTGCATATAAATATATAAAAATAATACATTAATGTTAATCGTTTCTTTCCCAATGTGAGATTTATTGTTCCCTACGCCGGACACCGATTTGTCACAGCAGAAACATTTCTTTAAATGATTTATCTGCTGGAAGATAGGTTTTCTTTTTATCTAACAAATAGAAAGAAAGAAAACCGATTCGAGAGTAAATAATAATAAATATAAATCATGGGTGAGTGATAGTCCTAACCTGATTACGTTTCCATCTTGAATGTCTTTCTTTCATGCATCTCTCTTTTTAACACTTTTCTTCTCTCACTCTTTTTTTTTTATATATGTGTTGTCTCAAAATGTTTCCATTCATTTTATTTTCCTAGCGCGTTTTTAGTCTTTTGTGACTTATCTTATCCGTTCTTAGTTTTATCTTCATTCTTCAAAACTTTCTATTTTCTTCAAGCTAGATCTTTTCTTCTGCTTTCTTCCCTATTTATTCGACAATTTCCCGCTATTTTTGAGCAGGTAAAATAATCTTTCAGATTTTCTCATTTGATGGAATTTGCAGAGTTTTTCTTTTCAAACAATTTATTTCACAAGATTCGATTTTTATTTTATTCTGACAGCTGTCATCATTTCGCATTATTTTTTTTATAGTATCAAATGTTATTACCTCATTTGATATCGAACTACCAGTTTTACCCACCGGCATTCGTCGGCTGTCTGTCTTTATAAAATAACCTTCTGGGAATTTAAAAATCACCTGTTTCTTCAATCCTCGGGATGAAGGTAAACTTTTTCTTATTCTACTCTCCATGACGAAGGGATATTACTTATCAGTGAATAAGTATTCACAAAAGTTATCGAGTACTAAAATCAGCCACTTAAAGAAAGCAGCGTTCAGAAACTTATGAGTGTACCAACCATTATCAAAAATAACATTTTGAGCCGCTGAAAATGTTAAGAAATGGAAGAAATCCTCTATCAGTTTTATTTAATATTTGAACATTTTTTGACGCTGCAAAATTTGAATTATTAGCTTTTCATATTTCACAATATGCATGTTTTGATTCCATTACATTTATTTCAAGATATCTCCTATCCAATGAGAATGTTGGTCCGAATATGTAATAATGATTATTCCTCATATGAAAATGCCTATAGAAAAGAAACATTGAAATATGGACGAATGTGTAAATGAGTAACGGTTGTATCCACTTTTTATTTGAATGGGAAATAAAAAAAAAACACGTGTATATAATTTATAGAACCATCATTTTGAATACAGGAAGCAATTAACTGTTCTTTACAAGTGTTCTTGCTGTTGCAAGATCAAACATATAATTTTGGAGTGATAGAAATAAAATCATTACGTTCCATTACGTACATTAAACAGCAAGAGAGTAGCCTATATATTCAGTACTAGCAGCATGGCCCGGCGTTGCCCGTACTTGATTCAAAAATCGTACGACACATACAGCAATCGCTATCACTTGACTTAAAATATTTTTGGCCTTCCTTGCCTTTAAAGGAGTGCCTTTTTCCGTGCTGATGTTACTACATGCCTTACTTCTTGCCTATCACACACTGCGAATTTTTTCTAAGCTCTATACTAAACATTAAATCTGTTACGAAAAAAGAGTTAAACAAAATGAATACAAAATGATCAGCTTTAAAAAAGGACTCGTAATGGAAAAACCAATGAAAAAAGAATGTTAACAACAAATACTTTTTCACACTCAACCCAGTTCTGCGTTTAAGCAAGCGAATGAGCCAATTGGAGTAAAGTGCCATGCAGATTTAAATTTTCCCACTTGTGACGAATGCAGCTGTCGATTTTTTTTTTTTGCATGCTAGCATGCTAGCAAACATTCGTGTCAGTCAGCTGTTGGCTCTCACGCTGGCAAATAGAATCCTCCTGCCTATTCGTGGCATCCAGCTATTGTCTCTCACCCTGGCCAGTACAAAATGGCTGCAAACTACATGAAAAGTGCCGTAGAAGCAGGAAAAATCGATGATTTCCACTATTGATGGGAGTTGGGAAATGCGCAGCCAGTCTTGGCCTTTCTGCTAACTTGGAGCATATGCATGTAAATTTTGGGGCAATCCGTCGAAAATTACGGCCGTGCATTCGTTACACACACACACACACACACACACACACACACACACACACACACACACACACACACACACACACACACACACACACACGCATCCTGCATTTTATAGATAGAGATATCCTGTTCAAAATAGGAAAATATTTGGAAGCTGTGTCGTTGAAGCTCCCACAGAGGATAGTAAAGGTACACGAAAAGAAAGGACAAAGTCCAAGAAATCAGAATGCATGGTTGTTAGCAAAAAGACAAACCGAACATTTAACTTTCAAATCTGAGTTACGAAAATCAACTAAGCATAAAATGTTAACTGTCTGGGACGTGTTCTAACAGAGAAAGGGAAAATGCGTTGAGATAGCCGAATAAGCCTTCCAAAATGTAAGCAAATATTAAGAGACAGAAAGAAAAACTTCGTTAGAAGCAAAGAAAACTGGACTGAACTGTTGCACGATATTTGTCTTTCTCTATGGCAAAGAATTCTGAACAACTTCCTCAGAGATAAAGAAGAGACTTGAAAGAACAGAAATGTGGTTCCACAGAAACACGTTGCGTATACCATGGACCCAATATGTGACAAACGCCGAAGTTTTAGAGAAAATAGAAACAAAAAGGAAACTTAACATCAAGAAGAGGCAGTTGAAATTACTACATTATTTACATTAATCAAACTATTGTCGTCATCTTTGTCGCCATATTTATTACAACGTTTCTGCCGTTGTACGCTCCAGCCTTCTTCAGGTGGTTGGAAAGTTGAACTAAACCCTTTATTTCGCTCACTGGTGTAGACTGTTCTAGTTCTATGTGCCATGTTTAAGGGATGTCAGTTATCAGTTATTTCCTGTTAATTCCCCTCTCCAAGTTCTCCACTACCTTAACTGGTTCTTGAACTCACACTCTTGCGGACACATGGTACAGTGGATAAAGGCGTTAGTTAGATCGAGTGACAGGACCTTTCAACGTCGACAAAAATGCTCTGCTTGCCATCGTGGAGAATAAACCGCAGATTCCGACGGAAGGGATTGCTAAGAGTTTAAAAATCTACATCTCAGCATCACTCCGCTATTTGAAGAGATTTGGGTTCAAGAAAACAGGAGATTTGGCAAATCAAAATGGTTTAATTTTCCACCACTACTTGTTGCAAAAAAGACCTTTCAGAATCTTAAAGATTTGAAATGGTAAACCCTCCAACATCTACTGTATTCTCTTGACTTAGCGCGCCTTCTATTTGTCTTTTGTTCCGTTCTCTATAATACATTTTCAATGAAAACAATTCGATATGGTCAACTGGCAACAAGTTTTTAGAACGATGGGAGGCAGTTGTTAAAAACAGCGGAGTCTCTGTACTTGATTAATAAATAGGTTTTGTGAGTATGTAAAGACTAATGGGGTATGAAATTTTGCAAATAATTAATACTTTTCTTATGATATGAACTTCAGACAATATCTCACGGAATTCCCAATTTGCCTTGGAAAGATAATTCGTAATTTAGAAATATCTTTCAGTAAAATTAATTAACACACAATGTTAAGAAGAATATTGTTAGAAAATATTTTTCGTGTGATGTGTCAGCATCAGCAAACCGAATTTAGACCGATAAAGTCTGAAACGACGAAATCCATCACACTAAAAATGTGTTCCACTCTGTCATACATTCCCCCTATATATATATATATATATATATATATATATATATATATAGGTTGAATCGTTATAATTTATTCAATTTATGTAACTTGACTTGTAAATAAGATTAATAATACAATAGAAAGAATACACATTTAAAGAATTTGAGAATAAAACATACAAAAGAAAAACAGAAAATTAGCTTAAATCAGGTAAAAGCTGATTGGGGCAATGGCAGAATGTTCATATAATGATGAGTTCACATCAAATGCTCAAACCGGTTGCTGTTCTGTTCAACACACTTTTCATATATTGAAGAAATAGACCTACAAACGTCCAGTATCATTTCCTCTGGGATTTCAGCACATTCTTCTTCAGTTGCTACTCTCATTTCAGCAATTGTTTCAGGTTTCTTGCTGTAAACATTGTCTTTTAGAAACCCCCACAAAAAGAAATCCAAAGGTGTCGAATGTGGTGATCTAGGTGGTTATTCAACTGCCCCTCTTCTAATACATCTGTTTTGCATATATATATGCATATATATATATATATATATATATATATATATATATATATATATATATATATATATATACACATAAATATATATATATATATATATATATATGTCGAATGTAACAGTAGAATCGTCCAATCGAGTAACAGCATAATTATGCATCCCATAAAATGTTTAATATCTAAAAATATTATCGTCAGCTAGTTCAGTTTCTCTTTTGCACCTTTTCAGATAAAACATTTATCCATCTTGACATCATTTGTCGTAAGAATCTCTGAGAACCCTTTGAGCTATTCAGTTTTGTTTTTTTTCTCCCTCTGACCATTGCTCCGAACGGAGCAATGATCAGAGGGAAAAAAACAATTCAGACCTTGAGTAATGGTATCAATATTCATACTCTAGCTTTCATCATCAAGAGAACGGTTGAAAAACACAATTGTTTTTGCACGAAATCAATTTGAAAACACGATTAAGAGGCATCACTCGCCAGAATATAAGGAGGGCAAGTCATATCGAGTTATACTTACAAAACCCAGGTTGTGTGTGTGTGTATGTGTGTGTGTTCGTTTATATATGGGATCGGATTTCCTAAATTTTTCAACCGATTTCAAGAAAACTTCACTTTTTTGGCAGGTAGTGTTTCTTATTGTCTTGGACACTTTTTTCTTTATTTTTACTTTCAGGATGCTTTAAAAATTCAATTTACAAGACAATTGTTTATAATAAAATTCTATTTCAATCGATAGAATCATAACGGTTGAAAACAATGTGTTTGTTTTAGTTTGGGTTTGACCAATTCAAAAAAAAAAAAAAAAAAAAAAAAATAATTAAGACATGCGTGTCCGTCAACCTAAAACAATAATCTTTGCCAATTTCATTTTTCAGACTTTATGATGGTCGATACTTGATCTACCTCTTACTGTTACACCCCCAAGCAACGTCGGGCTCTACTGCTAGTTATATATATATATATATATATATATATATATATATATATATATATATATATATATATTATTTCAATAGTTCACGAGCTTCTGATGCTTAACTCTGATTAATTAATGATGAACATGTCATTTTCGTTTATGATCGATTTCATTACGATGTTTCTGTTAAGCTTCTTATTTAGTAGAATTCATTACTGTTATAAAAACCTCGGAGAATTTCAGTAAAATATCTTTAATCAATTCTAAGATTCAATGGTTCATCTTTTCTTTTAACAATTGGACAATTTCGCTGTTACACCATGTGGATTATCTTCCTTTTAAATCGCTAAAGTCTCCAAAAATGTGTCATTCAAAAATAGTGATGTCACTTTTCCATTTCAAAATTTGAACTTTTGAAGTGCTTCTAATTGGAAAATATTTTAGGGGGTATCTTTTCCCGAATCAAATTATTATCACAAATATTATATTTACATTGCTACCAAAACTTTCCATTCCACTCAGTGTAGGCCAGGAATGCTACACCACTCAACATATTCATCTTTCTTATATGATAACGTCAAAAAGTATTCACACGTTTTCTTTGGGTAGAATTAACATCTCTCATTTGCATTGGTTTGTAGTTCAATTCCATGATTAAAACGTCTGTATTTGTCTAGTAATGGACGTTGTTAGCAGATCAGCTTTTGTTGACTAGTCAGAGGTGTCATTCCTAACTAGACATTTTTAAATCCTTTCACCCCATGCAAGTCATTTAAGCCAGTAAGACGAAAGGGGTTATTGAGTGTGAAATAATATCGGAAAAATGAAGCACGTTATTCAAGAGAGTGATCTATAAAGACCAAAAATTAAGAAGACAGACGATTAACTATTCATTTAAATTTTTGACGATCAAAGAATCCTGAAAGCAAGAAGCTAGAATACACATGCTAGAAGTACTAGAGACAAAATTGTTACATCTGGTCATGTTAACTGTAAGATAATGAAATTGTAACACCAGTTTAATAGCAAGCTTAAATTTATAACCTCTCGGTACCATACATGAAAGTTCATCGGAACAATTATCATTAATTTAGGGAAAAGACACAAGGAGGCTATGTAACGACGTTGAGAGAGTGGCTGAAGTCGAGAGGCCACGTCAAGACTAATAACATTGAAGACTTTTCTTTACAGTATATTAAGAATCTCTAAATATATAGCTAAAACCCAAACCAGATGCGCTATGAATATTTAATATCAGTGTTTTATAAATATTTCTTGAACTGACGGTACAATTAGACGTTGAACTCCCATAATCATATCCTGATTTCCAAAGGTCTTATTTTACATCCTCGTTCATTATATAAGAATTAAGATGACCAGCATTCTAAAATGGAAATTTAAGATTGATATTTTGTTTAAATTCTCACCCATTTGTTTAGTACGTGTATAATCTATTCTCTATGCAAATAAAATCACAAAGAAATTGACCAAATGTATAATATATTGTTGATTACCTCACTAGAAGGTGCGTGCGATGTAATGGATAGCAGCACTGAATGGGTAATCGAAAATGCGAATTAGAATTCGATTTAAGTTCATTGTATTCACTAAGGCGCAATCACCCATGGGAAAAGGTACGAACCCATCTATTCTCAGCTCCGTTATAGGTTAAATAGCATCAAATCACCGATCTCTCCGTAAGCATGGAGCCCTTGTGCGGATACATCAGCCCACGAAAATACGCAGCTAGTTTTTCTTTGTTTACCTCTCTGTTCATTTTAAAAGATTTAATGTTAACAAATATGATAGGGAAAGGTTTCATAAATTTAAAATAATTTAAATATAATTAATGGAATGAAATAAACATCTACAAATCAATAAAAAAATATTCCGTCTCATCACCAATCAATGCTATTTATCACACACACACACACACACACACACACACACACACACACACACACATATATATATATATATATATATATATATATATATATATATATATATATATATATATATTATAATTTTCTTATTTAATGTTTGTTTAAATACGGCCGTATTTTATCAAGATGTTTGAAAGAAAGGTTGCTGCCCCCAAATCCATTAACTATATATACAGTTTGTGTGATGCTTGCGTTGTATGGAAACAGTCTGTGTTCGAATCTAGGTAACAAATACGCACTGCTGTTGCCGATCAGTGCTTTCTCCATTCTGTTGAGGATTCTTCTAGACTTGATGAATTAAATAATGATTTACATAAAACTGCTGATGAGTCCCAAAATAGGATAAAACGGCCGATCAGTGCTTTCTCCATTCTGTTGAGGATTCTTCTAGACTTGATGAATTACTATAATGATTTACATAAATCCCCTGAATTCTATTTCTTACACCCCTCCAAACACACACACACACACACACACACACACACACACACACACATATATATATATATATATAAAAGTGAACATTGAAGTCAACACTCAGAGGCGACAGGCTGTTTCATGCTGGACGCAATCGTCAGGCCACCGTTTGCGTCCAGCATGAAACAACCTGTCGCCTCTGAGTGTTGACCAATGTTCACTTTTTATATTTATAATTTCTGATATTGAGCAGTTTATCCCATAATATATATATATATATATATATATATATATATATATATATATATATATATATATATATTACGATAAACGTGCAATCAATTTACAAATTCATGAATTATTCACACAAAAACAAAAGCAAAGGTTAATGATTTAATTGGCGAGAAATCCATCATCGCAAACAATTCAAATAATATACAAAACCTCCGAATCCGTTATGAATGAATTGATCCTTGTTTCCATAAATTTCTGCCGTATTAGTTCTTATTTTTACTACAAGCTTTTCGTCTGTTCCTACAGACATCTTCAGGTATAGAATAGATGTTGTTCTTGTTTTTTTCTCTTAGTAATAAGAGGACAACGAAAATATATGTATTGTTGTATCCGAAAATGCTATTGAAAATGAGTTATTGTTTTTGGAGCGCGTAAAAATAAGCGTAGTAAAAATAAGAACTAATACGGCAGAAATTTATGGAAACAAGGATCAATTCATTCATAACGGATTCGGAGGTTTTTGTATATTATTTGAATTGTTTGCGATGATGGATTTCTCGCCAATTAAATCATTAATCTTTGCTTTTGTTTTTGTGTGAATAATTCATGAATTTATATATATATATATATATATATATATATATAATCGAAAAGGAAATAAGCATCGAAGTGCACATTCATCGTCACATGCTTAGCTGGCAGACCTTGTCTTTCTTCTTGAATATTGCACAATTCCCAAGGGTAAGTTCTACGACTCTCGACTCTATGTTAAACAAATGTCTGCATGAAAAGGCCAGAGGCACCTGATATATGGAAGATATTGAGTTAGAATCTCTTGTTTTGGATCGAAATATATAGAGACATAAATAATCATAAAGGCCATACAATCTTCCAATGAACAGATAATGAGATAAACGACAAAGAAAAAAAAGAAAAATCATTGATCCAGTAAATTTGATGAATTTAGTAAGGTCCCTCCAATGCAGGCCAACTTAACCGCCTGAAGCGTCATAGACGTTTCACAAATTACGATCAATTCAGGGTGTGATGCATAAATTGTTGTCTAAATTACGTAAAAATGAAAATAACACTGACATTTCATTTTAACAAATATATTTACCAAACTTACACAAAGAAGTGTATGAATAGAGCAAATTTATATTACAAAATCGCTATTGGTATCATCCACGGCGACGACATGACTTCGGAATCTTCTGCAACTCTTCTGGATGGCCTCAATGGTGAATGCTGCCATAATCCTTGCTCTCGGTTTATACTTGTGTTACAAGGATTTTGTTAGTCTCTCTCTCAACTGCCTCCACACCTAATAATCAAGGGGGTTACAGTCTGGGAAGTTTGGTGGCCAGATGTAAGGTGTGGTATGATCTCAGAAATTATTTGATATCCACGACTAAGTTCTCATAATGTCGCCATCACTAGCGATCAGTCCAAACACATTCGTAATCACCATTAGACTCATCAAACACTTTCTGAATTCACTACACTATCCTCAGATTGAAACCCAAAGTCTCTGAAATGTTTGTATTGGAGATTCTGGCATGAATACCAAGCAGTACACAGTACAGCATGTCGTTTCCAAATTCTGGCGGAGTGAATAATGTCATGGAGCTCTTTTTCTCACAGACTGTGCCCAACTGACCCTACTATACTGCACTCGACAAAATCAAAAAAAAAAAATCGCAAGTGCCCAAAGATATATATATATATATATATATATATATATATATATATATATATATATATATATGTCAAATCGGTCGAGTCTCGATCCCGGCTTGAAGCAATCAGATGTTCATATATATATATATATATATATATATATATATATATATATATATATATATATATATATATATATATATATATATATATATATATATATATATATATTATACATGTGAAAAGTGTATATAAATATAAATAAATATATATATGTATACTTATTTATATATTATATGCGGGTACTTATTGGAAAGCGCTCAATATCAGAGATAGAGCTAACATATTTGGTTGGATAGATGTGAGTTTGTGACCCTGGGTTTCACGCTTTAGCGATCGTCAGACAAACGATCGCTAAAGCGTGAAACCCAGGGTCACAAACTCACATCTATATATATAAATATATATATATATATATATATATATATATATATATATATATATATATATATATATATAAATGTTCGGGCAAACGTAACTTAATGTTTGATAAATACATTAAAATATAACTATAATCTTAACCATGAAAATGATTTATCACTTATAAGCTAATGAATAGATAAGATTTAGTTGGTGAAGTAACTGGAAAAATGAAATCCTATAATTCAATAAAACGTTCCATAACTTCATCTATTGCATTTGTTCATCGGTCAATTAAAACAAGTTATATAGTCTATGTAACATTTATCACAGTAATAAGAAGCACGAATTCTTAAAATTATTTTTTTTCTTGAAAGAAATCTTTTCGAGAATACATTTCCAGGAAATAAAATCTGCCTAAAACGTTTATTAGTCGGCTATTTTATGAGAGCTTTCCAGTTAGTGTATACTCTGATGCACATTTGAACCAAATTTATGATGAAATTGTCCAACTTTCAAAATGATTTTTATGTAGCGTTTTCGACGATTGTAACCAGTGTCCATATTTTCACTCAAAAATAAACCTAAAATGGCATCTTTGCTTAGTTAGATGTCGAAAGTCGCTTTTTCGTCTCCGGCCTTCATTAGATGTCTCTTGATACAGGGTATTTTGAACTGAAATCATTAGTTGACTAACGGCTGTAAATCTAGATGTCTCTCGACACCTCGTCTTGTTTTTTGTTTTCAGTTTTTGCCTGTGCTGTTTTCTGTGAGTCTTATCAATTTCAAAATAACATGATCAGACTTAGCTACCAACCATGCACTTCGCATGAATTCGTGAATACAACGTACCGAGAAGGAAGGTCATTAAAACAATTGCGATGGTAATATTTGTAGAAAATGGAGAAGGCTACGACGGCGGCAAAAAATTGAAGCCTTGATTTCAGATCGAGACTTATCACGTAGCATTTTTCTTTGAATTTTGTCATGAATCTCTAAATACATCGCAGGAGCAGCTGGACAGACAATATTTAATGCCAATTGTAGATTTATAAATATACGAAATATTTTGGAGTGCACAAATGGTTCTAGCTCTACACTGAAGCAGTAGATTTTACAAATGACTCCATATAATTGTTAAATTTCATTTCCACCAAAGAGGAATAATAAATATATATGAAAACATTTTTAGTTCTAACCACCAAATAATCTGCACAAAATTATTTTATCGGTGGCGACTTCTTTCTAATCATTATGGCATCATTTAAAGAAAGACCAATTTAGTATCTATGACGTCACTTCTCGGTCCTAATTTCTCTATGACTTGCTTATGCAAGAAAACATTTAACACTTTTTTCAAACCTATAATATGTTTTCAATATGTTCATGACGTATTCCTATGAACGAGGACATTTATAATATAAAAAAATTAAAGGAAAAACTATTCATTATTTTACGAAATAAAGGAATATTAATAAAAACCATTCCTTGATGTTATAATTTAATTTTATTATCGCGATATATAGAACATCCTCCAGCAATATTATTGTCTACTTAATCATAAAAGTGTATGTCATTTCCCTTGTCGCTTCATAACATTGGCGATAATAGTTCTCCACAACATCATATCCATTGCAGTACTAAGCAGTGTCTGTCTCTGGACTCACCTTCCAAATAGCTGTTATATACGGAAAATCGTTTAATAGGTTATTCGATGTTTTCCTTGTTCCATTTTACCTTAAATATATTCTGCGTGACACCTTCGTATGGAGACGATTATACACCTACGAATTAGTTAAAGTACCGTCAAATAAGAAATATGAGTTCGACTTTCGTTTTCCTTCCTTGGAATGAAACTTAAAATTCAGAAACTCCCAAAGGGAAGTTTTTTACAAGCCTAATAAAAGTTTATGGATAATGTCCATAGTATACGAAAGTCAGAAGGCTTGCATTTACTTTATTGTGCATAAAATCGGGAATAATAGCTGCATATGACGGAATATTTGTTAAGATTTGAAAATGATGGAATAATTTGAATTCATCCAGTCTTATTTCATAATATACAGAGAGCGCATGCGCGGGTGGTGTAACCGATATCAGCGCGTCAAGTAAATTGAGGAGTCCATTTCATTTGGATTTGTGTTCTACATTTGTCTCTCTTGTCAACAGACTATGACACATGAACAATGAAGGTTTTTGTTTTTTTCAGAATTCTTTGAAAGACTGTTTATGAATTCAGCTCCTCGGAAAAGTCTTTTTTTTTAAATAAATTTCCTAATATAAATTTAGCTGGGAGAAGTATATTAATGCAATGTGCTATGAACATTTACAAGCGATAGAATAACAATGACCAATTTCCGAGTTGTGTAATTAAATGTTTATAAACCAAACCAGAACTTGAACTCTTAATTCAGGGAAATTGTAATACACATACAATCTTTGGTGACACGTATATATTTCTGTTTTGTATAAGATCTACAGATGAAGATTAAAAAGTGTGTTATACTTTATTTGAACAAAAATGAAAATATCGACATGAATGAAATAAGTATATGAAAGTAATAACAATTTGAAAGGGATAACAACATGAAAGGCATACGAATCTGAAAAGAACAAGAATATGAAAGGAATAAGAATATGAAAAGAATAAAAATAAGAAAAAATAAGAATATGAAAGTAATAATGAAATGAAGAGAATCAGAATATGAAAGGAATAAGAATAAAAAAAATAAGAATATGAAAGTAATAATAAAATAAAAGGAATAAGAATATGAAAGGAATAAAATAAGAGCGAATGAGGACATTAGAATTAGGAAGTACTCGGAAAAAGAAGAATATGAACAAATGAGATTATTACAATAAGAAAAGAATAGGATACGAATGATAACAAATGATTAGAATAGTGAAAAGTATTAGAAGCTGTATGGATATCAACGAGATGTTAAAACAAAAACAAAAAGGAGAACAAGTACCTCAAGTAATGTTAAAAAACGACATTCCGAACATGTACTAAAAGAACAATCAACAATATGTAAGAAAGGCGTTTTAGAAATATGGTGTTGTTATATTAGATTTTATAAATAAAAGGATCGATATGAAACCGAAGTAAAGAATGATTTCAATTTGCTGAAAAAAATCGTTACTTAAAATCAAATCCCCAATTAAAATGCATGACTTCGACACTATTCTTAAAATACAAATGATATTTACGAAGTGCTGCAGTAATATATATATATATATATATATATATATATATATATATATATATATATATATAGATAGATAGATAGATAGATAGAGAGAGAGAGAGTTTAATTTGTGCATCACATTTTAAGCAATTTTACGAAACATAGGTGAAATTCTGTTATCATTGGTTATTGTTATTTACATTCGGAATAATGGTCCATCATTATCATTATAAAAACTTTTTGTCTTTTGTCACCTTGGTTTTTTTTCAAGTGCCTCTTCATCCGTATAACACTGAGGGAATTTTTAATAGAAACCTTTATTTATATATTTATAGGGTTATATGCTAATGTCTCGTAACACATCGTCTTCTTCTTTTGTTTGCTATTGCTACCCAGTTCCAATGATTATAATCTGTACTACACAGGCCAGAGATTGAACTCTCAAATACCAAGTCAACTAATTTACGAATCAATGCTCTAATTCACTAGAAAGACACGCAATAATAACATTAGGTTAACAACTCCTAGAATCGGGATTGCCCCACAGTACAAGAACCTGGTAAATTAAAAGTTATTAAAGATTATTCGTGAAATTGATGGCATAATTTAGGAGTTCAAACTTTGGGATATGGAAGCAGGACTAGTAAAGAAAAAAATGAATATGACTAGATATCTATGGATTTTAACCACGAAATGAGTGATCAAATAAGTTTTAATTACCGATAATTCAAAGATGTAAGGATCATCATTTTGTTCCCCAATTTTTAAATTCTTTGATACCAACCAAGGCGATAAGGCCACTAAAACGCATCTGGTTGGTGCAAGTGATCGAAATTAAGAAAACCTTGAGGAAAGAGAGGATTCTAGGGAAATTAAGATGACGATTGTCACTGCATTTAGAATTTTGCAAATGATAATGACGAAGAAAGGAAGAAACCTGAAGAAATTTCCAAAAAGTGAAAATTGCGAGAAAAGCAATTGATAGCCTAGAATCTACTCGTGGATTTATCAATTTAAACAGTAAATGTTGAGAACTGGACTCTGCTTGAATTAGTAAAGATGAGGTGCCTTATCAAAAGAATTGCTATGGAAGTATTTATAGGAAATCCATTGAGAAACTCCCTTATGTCGGCATTGAAGTAATTGAAAACGGAACTCCAGATCAATACCGACGACAATGCAGCGTCTTCTTTCTTTTCTGTCAAGAATTTCTAGTTCGTAGCAGAAGCAGAAGGTCATAGGTAACATCAACATCAACAGCAGAAACAAATGGCAGACATTTAAATATAAAGATAAGGCGAATTGTCTAGCAAAACACAGTGAACAAATATACCTTCCAGCAGAGCTAGAAATTGATTCAATATATTTTTTCCATTTCATGTGAGTGGAAAAAAAACTTAGACCAAGAAGAGGCAATGTGTTGATTTCCTGTTATTGAAAATCAGATATGATGATGGGAGGCAAAATACGTTCTCTTATAGATTTAAAACAACAGGGGTGTCAAACTGAGCAAGTCTTTTCTTACCCAAGTTAAAAGCAGACCGAATATATTTTTTGGAGATCAATTGTAAATCTAGCTTTATTGAATTTATCAGATTCACCATTAAGACCACAAGATATATGATTGTCATCAGCATATATACAAAATCTAGAACTGATCAAATGTGGAATGTCGTTGATGAATATTAAGACCAAAATAGGTCCATGAATAAATGCTTGGGGAATACCAGTATTAATGTAAAAAGATTTAGATGAATGATCATAGTTTTCAATATGCGATTCGATAAGAAAGGTTTAATCAAAAATAAAATTAAGCCAGTAATACAATAACCTTTGTAGCTGCGAACCCTGTCAAACGATCTAAATATCTAAAGTTGAGCTTTCCCCTTTCTTATCTAAATCTAGACAAACACCTTCAGCAATAACTATTAGCACATTTTCAACCGACCTAGAGAAATGAAAATAGCATTCATTATCAGAAAGAGGACCCTGTTAGATGATATACGTAAATTTGTCATTTATTAGTCCCTCTAGTACTTTTGGAAAAGATTTATTAGGTCCTCTATTACTTTGGGAAAAGATTTATTAGGTCCTCTAGTACTTTGGGAAAAGATTTAGAAGACTATCAGGTCGATAGTTCGAAAGGTCATACGTTTCCCCCGAGTTCTTAAAAAACAAGAAATACATTTTCAACAATCTGAAAACAGTTCTTGTAGAGCTTAAAATTAGCAGGAGCCATTTCAGGAACCCATCTGTTAAAGATATATGTAAAGATAACATAGAATAGCCATACTTTGTGGGATCAAGGATGAAATGGGTTATAATGATAACGGACAGTAGATTTTCAATACTAAGAGAAATAGCGGACAAAGATACGCGAGATATGTCGAGAATATTATCGGAATAGAATGTATGAACGAAGAATTTTGCATTATCAGCAGATAACACTTCAAATTGAGTCATCGAGGAGGGATCAAAGACTTATCCATATTTAAAGCGCTCTTAGAGAAACATCAGTGATCACGATCATAAAATATATGCGAGCCTACACGGTGCTTAATTCTACTAAGAGACAAAGACTGAGTCTCATTTAAGACATGTTTACAATTATTACGATTGGACACACAGAGGTGTATAAGGTGATCAGAGCTATCACGTTGTGATAGTCGAAAAATGCGTGCAATGGTGCTTTAGAAAAAGTCCGGCTTTAACAATTCGGATTTAGAAAGAAGCAAAGCTATGATAAAGACCTCATTCATAAAACAAGATCCAGATATTGGCATTATTTACATTATTCAAACTGTTATACATGTCTTCGTTTCTATATTTACAACGTTTCGGCCTTTGAACGCTCCGGCATTTTTCAGGTGATTGGAATTTCGAACCGAGCCTTTTATTTCATCTCCGGGTAGATTGTTCTAGTTTTGTGTGCCATGCCTCTTCCGGACCAGTTATTTTCCTTTAACTCAAATCTGCAAGTTTTAGTTGACCACTGCCGTGGCCTTGTATTAAACTCGATTCCTTGGGTTTAGTCACTGGATCTAACCAGCATCTTCATTTCACTGGGCCATGTGTCCTTGAGGACATCTGGGCATAAATTTCTAGGAATTATAAATCTAATGTCTCAGTAAGTATATTCTACGAGTGCTCATACTGCAATTTTCTCTTATTATTATAATTATTGCAATTTTACCAGAGCTTATATTGCAATTTTTGTTCTTATTCATTGCTTTTCTTTAGCATGCCTTATTAATGGTTACCATATTGTATTCATTTCTATGCTTGGTCAGCTCAGAATATTTTTGTGGTCTAGCATATGTGCTGATTCCTTAAGTTTTAATGTAAATAATGCAGGTAAACATAATACCTCATCTCAGAGATAGAGACAGATAAATCTAGGTAGTAAAATAAAATGAAAAACTCGAAAATAAAGAGATTAAATTCATGGCTGCATCATACCAATGAAAGTTATACGTAGTGGTCAGTTTTCTTGGAAATCATGAATTCGCTATCAAGTGTAATATGAATATAAATACGCCACCACATTGGGAAAAGCAGATCCACATCACACAAGAAAACAAATCTCAGACGAAGTATGATTACTCAAGAAATGACTTCGTATAAATAAACAGGCTAATAAAAATATAATTTCAATATCTGACAAAATTTTCACAATAAGTCAGAACCCTGAGGAACGTCTGAGGATTGTGGCGATTTTGAGGATGAGAGTCATAAAGATTTATTGTTTTATGACAATGTCTTCTTTTTTATGTGTTGTATGTGTTTAGAACTTTGGCAATGAGAACTCTAAGCAATTCTATCTACAGTGTAGTGTGAATAATTTCTTTTTTCCTATGCCCTCTCAGCCCCGGGGTCTACTATCCATTGTCGCTACTTTAGACTTAAATGATAGAACAACAATCATAGCAAAACTGAATGTTATGAACAAAATATTTATTTACCTTCATCGCTTTGAGATTTTACACAACAAATAATTCAGATCTAGGTTTGCTTTGAATATTTTTAATGGGAGAATCTCATTCTTAGTTACTAACAATATAAGGGAAAAACATGTACGGACAAGTTATAGACTAATGGATAGTTTTGTGTATGGTAAGAAGACAGCAAAGACGTTTGGGACAACTGTAGATGTCGTCATATGCACTGTAAATAGGGATGACAAAGTGTCGAGACTTAAGTAATAAACATCAGGAACTTGAACCTATTTATTTCCATCAAGGAAATGAGCTTATTTTTGTATTTATACACTGTTTAAATATATATGTATTTCAACTCAGCCGTAAATATATTTTGATATCAGTGAAAAAAGAAAAACACAAATGCGTAGAATAGACTAAAATTTAAACTGAAACTGCAAAAACGTAACTGCTTTTATTGTAGAGGAATAAGCTGGAAGAATTACTGGAAAACCTAATAACATGAAAATCTACTGTCTGAAAATATTAAAAACTTCAAAATGAAATGGAAATATAATAAAGCTACAAAAAAGAGAAATAGATAGATTATTTTATATCAAAGCTTAATATAAACTAACGTAATATAAATACCTTTCAGTGATGAAATCTAATATTAAATATCACTTTTATGTTATTTTTAATATGATTTTCTAAAAGAAACATTATTGTCTTGAAAAGAAAAAATATATTTCAGTATAACAATTTCAAAAACACGATTGTACGTTTGAATAAATTTACGAGGAACCCTGGTTAACGTCATAAACTGACTAAATTGCATTTCTCAACAATGGCTGACATATGATGACCAAAAAGATGTCTATAAGGATAACAATTGTAAAAATAGGAAAAATCATGAAGACCAATATGTCAGCCTAGACTAAAACAGAATGTAAGTAATTGTGACAGATATAAGTTATTAGTCTGGTGTTTGGAATTAAAGGAAATGGTAGAATATTCAACCACAATGAAGAATGGTTATAAAGAAAAAGAAAGAACGGCAATATGTCTACACATTTTGACGGCTTGCTTAAATGTCGGTACTGTCAGTTTTCTTCGTGAAATTAAAGTATTCTTACTATCTAATTTCCATTCACGTATTTTATGAGATAAACAATGATAAATCCGAAGAATACTTGTTTTATTATTTTATTTGAAGGACCATTAATTCCATCTCTGATTATTTTTTGGTACCTCAAGTGGTAATGTTTTGCTTCTAACACTGACTGATATTTGCTGGACGGAATCTTAACGACATAAGATATGCAGATGAGACTGTGTTGAGAGCAGACGCAGAAGAAGAGAAAAAAATGCAAAAACTCGAAGACAAGTTAATGAAGAAATCGAATAAAAATGATTAATATTCAATTGCAAGAACGTTATAGTCGTTAGAAATAGAGATGTCTCACGATGATAAAGGCAAATGGGAAACGTCCAAAATCAAGCTAGTTCATAAATATAGGTATATGAGAAAGTTATCCCAGCCTATGAAAAATATGGCAAAGAAATCCGAAACCGCATTGAAATAGCAAAGTTACCTTCCAAATGTTAAACAAAGCATTAAAAAACAAGAAAAAACTCATTAAAAACAAAGAACATAATCATGACTTATATAATAGCAATCCGGAGAAATGGCGTAAATGTTCTTGTTTCATCTCTCTTTAGAGGGCTTGCGACAAAATAACGTTGAAACACCGACTCCCGTACAATCACCAGATTTAGCCAGCACCTAGATGGGTTAGCCCGTGGGAAGACCAGACGCTGCAATATGGGATGTGCGGGTGGTGTAATGGGTAAATGGTAATGATTGATACTATTCGCTTTATGTTGCTATACATTCTTTATTAATTTCCCATAATATAGCAAAAATATCAGCAGAAATATCTTTAATGTTTAACCCTTTTCTGTCGCATTTGGTCCACTTTCATGCCTCTACTGGTTCCTTTTTAAATCTATTTTGAACTTCTTCATAGTCAGCCTATGAACTTTTCAGCCTACTCTCGTAACTTGACTCAGTGTTAATAATGCCGGTAATAAAGGCGCAATAGCAAAAGGACAATTAAGCAAGACGAGATATTCCGAGACATGGATAGCAGAATGAGAACAACTTATTCTAGTAGATTCAATAAATATCTCACTTCCAATGTTTCTAACGGTTACGTTGATCAACAGATTCCTGAGGAAGCCAGGACGGAACAACGGCCGAAGCTTGATGGCAATAACAACAAAAAATGAAAACATTTTTCACAATGTAAATAACGGAAATTTTAATTCCGCATACTAAAAAGCTAACAGAATTATTTCTTTATTGTTCAGCTCTTAGAAACAGTCGCTGTAATAGAAATAGAGATGTCTCACGATGATAAAGGCAAATGGGAAACGTCCAAAATCAAGCTAGTACATAAATATAGGTATCTGAGAAAGTTATCCCAGCCTATGAAAAATAGACAAAGTAAACCGTGTCATTTTTTGACATTTTGGATGATTTTAATTCATTGAATGACAAACAGTGAGTTAACTGATGGTTGGCAGTTATTATTACAACGCTATGTCATTCTGACTGCGAGATATCTCATGCACTATTTACATTAATCGGATTATTGTCCTAATCTTTGTCGCTATATTTATTACAACGTTTCGGCCTTTGTACGCTCCGGCGTTCTTCAGGTGGTTGGAATGTCGAACCGAATCATTTATTTCGCTCACTGGGGGTAGACTGTTCTAGTTGCATGTGCCATGTTTAATGGATGCCAGTTATCAGTTATCTCCTGTTAATTCCCCTCTCCAAGTTCTCCACTGCCTTAACCGGGTATTGAAATCACACTCTTTGGGTCCTGTCACTGGATCTAACTAAGGCCTTTATCCACTGTGCCATGTGTCCATGAGTATATCTAGTGTTTGTCATTTTCTGATAAATTTTCACCTGAGGGCACCAATAATGAGTTTATTCTGACTGACACAATGTTAAGACTTCAGATGACTCATAAAAAATGTTATTATCTAAGTAGGCTAGTAGAATTTTAACGTTTGAAGTCAGATTTCGTAATTGACCTCTGTCAGACAACAAGGTAACGCAGGATTACTGTTACAGAAGAAATTTGATTTATTATTTTAAATCATGACAACTCTTTAATATCAATCACAAGTTAATTTTAAATTACATTCTTGCAGAATATCGCTGACCTAAAAATTAATTTTAGTGGCTTGCCTATCTTCAGTTTGTCTCTTCGAATAGGATATAATTTCAACATATCCAATTTATTGGTTGAGAATTTCGATATGGTGTAATGGTTGACAAGCTTGTCTCAGATAAATCTAGATATGACCGAATAACGAATTTGATCCTTACAAGGTGCTTCTTGCTTATATATTTTTTTTATTGTGATATCAAACAGTACTTGGAGGTTAATTTAATATTCTACTCTGCGAAATTTTTAAATGTACCAAGGATCAAATTTACTTTTGTGGAATCTTCATTTTTTTCTAACAATTGAAAAAAGTATGTTGGATTTTAAATATGCTTCTTCTAATGAAATATAACGTTTTAACTTGATTTAAAGAAGAGATTTATTAATCCGATTTGTCAAGTCTCTCTTCTTACAAATATTTTCTGCCAAGAAAGAGAATTTTGTTCTTTTGTTATGTTTAATTTTTAACGAACTTTATTTCCTGTGCCACTTTGTTTCAATTTGCTTTATATACTCATGTAACACGTGATCTTGTGATCCTTATCGCTTATATATTTTTTTAGAACCCAAATGTTCCAATTAAAAAAGTATATTTGGATTTTAAATTTTATAAAAAATGATTTTATCATATATCTCGTCTATCATGCGAGTTCCTTTTTTGAGGGACCCTATTACAACAGACTAACCTCTTTTCCTCTATCTCTTTATCCCAACTTCTTGTCAAATAATTAAGAAAAAGTAAAAGAGAATGATAAAATTATCGTTACTCGCGCTATACTTGTTGTGTAAATGTGTACAGCCCAAAAACAACCGAACGAGAAACAGCTAAACATTTTATAAACCTTAATAATAGAAAATACGCATATTCGCAATGTTAAGGTTCTAGCTATCTGCGAAGCATCCTAACGTATATCGATTTTACATAGAAGATTTTCGAATAGAACTTGATTCTAATTAATAACATATGAAGGCAATGGGGAGGATTTATTCCAATGGACGTGTCATGACGGTTCTTAGTTGTGTGTCTCAGAACTACTAAAGCTAGAGAATGCTGCTAGTCACAATAAATGCCATGGCAGTATAGAGACGCGCGACGATTGGTAAAGTTCGTCTATGGAGAAGAGGTTGTCAATTGGGAATTAATTCATTACCCACGAGGCTGTGTAGACGCTACTGAACTCTCTCTTCAGCCCGGAAATGAGGACTGCTCAGTTCAAGCCCAAATATGGAATTAGTACTCTATTGTTGGCTTGATCTGGCTGTTGTAAATATAGAACCTATCACGCTCTTATAGTAGCGGTAAAAAAAACGATAGATTTTCCTGTTATCTTTAGCGATTTCACTTGACGCCTGCGGTAAGCTTAAGTCACGATAGATGTTCAAAAGAAGGAGCATGTTTAGGGTTACTATGGCTCATTAAGAAAGGCGAAAATCAGGGGTCTTTTCAATGATGATGAAACGTGAATTGCTTACTACATAGGGAGAAAAATATTTTACACATCAATCTAACGCTTTGGTTCTGTATATTGCGAACATCTTCATGTACTTTCTTTTTTTAATTTTGCTATCAAAGTTTAAAAAAAATATCTTTTATAATTGGATTCATGTCATGTCATCTCTGTAATGAAGTTTTTTCACGTTGCTATGGAATCAGTGTATATGAATTTTCAAAAACACATATGCAAGGGTTGGATCACTGATACAAGAGAATTGCAATAGTTAATGTATAACTAATAATGCTAGAGGTGTAAAACTAATATGATGATATCTGTCTATATTTCTGAGATGAGGCATTATGTACACTAACTATTTACATTATTCTGACTATTGCCCTCATCTTTGACGCCATATTTATTACAACGTTTCGGCCGTTCTACGCTCCAGGCTTCTTCAGGTGGTTGGAATGTCGATTCGAACCCTTTATTTCCCTCACTGGGGTAGACTATTCTAGTTCCACGTGCCCTGTCTAATGGATGCCAGTTATTAGTTATCTCCTGTTAATTCCCCTCTCCAAGTTCTCCACTGCCTTAACCGGGTATTGAACTTTCTTTGGGGCCTGTCACTGGATCTAACTAACGCCTTTATCCACTGTGTCATGTGTTCTTGAGGACATCTGCGTATGAATTTATGGGTATTATAAGCCTAATGTCATCAGCAACCTTTTTTACCAGTGCTCATATTGCAATTTTTGCAATTCATACGCAGATGTTCTCACGGACACGTGGAACATTGGGAAAAGGCGTTTGTTAGATCCAGTGACAGGACCGAAAGTGTGTGAGTTCAATACCCAGTTAAGGCAGTGGAGAGCTTGTAGAGGGGAATTAACAGGAGATAACTGATAACTGACATCCATTAAACATGACACGGGGAACTAGAATAATCTACCCCAGTGAGCGAAATAAAGGGTTCATTTCGACATCCCAACCACCTGAAGAAGGCCGGAGCATACAACAGCCGAAAAGTCGTAATAAATATGACAACAAAGATGAAGACTATAGTTCAAATAATGTAAATCGTGTAATGTGATGATGTTACCATGTAGGGATCGCCTCGGTTACATTTCAATACTGTTAAATAATTGAAGAAATCTTCAATGTACTGGATTTTTTTTTTACATCTTTTGGGGATTTAAACTAACTAATAAAAATCAAACCCATTTTGAAGTCTTAATTTAATTTTGGGCAATAAATTATTATTTTTAAAGAAGGGACATTGAAAGTTTAATTAGATTGCCTAAAGGAAAAATATTCAGACTTCACAAGAAATAGTTAATTAACACAAACCAATTAAAAGGATCGGATATTAAAATATGATAATTAAAACAGTCATTTGAACAAATCAATTTAACAAGAAAAGACAAACACATTTTAAAAGTGATATACGGGGCGGAAGTTAATTTTATTTTTCTTTTAGCAAAAAGTAATTGATTTAAGGAAATGAAATGACTAAAAACCAAAACACCATGGCGACACGACGGCAACAATTTGATTAAATTATTTATTTTATTACTTGTTCCATTTTGTGAATTCAAAAATTCATTCCGATTATTGATAATCTTGTTTTAAATATTATAAAAATTTGACCACTATGCCCTTCGGTTTTTATCAGATGTTAAATCTTTATGGGAGGAGAATCTTCCGTTTAAAAAAGCGACGGAAAGGCATTTTTCCACAGAGAATATTTAATTAAAATAGATATTTTCGTTTGTAAAGCTTTGTGAAAGGAAACTGTACGCCTTTTCATTTTTTTCTAATTACTGACAGATGCGATATGAAGTGATAGTTATCAAGGATAAAACCAGCGTTGGGTTTCTTTTAATAATCTTCACCCTACTTTTCTTCTAAAATTTAGGCACACATTTCTTCTATCCTTCCTCGCTTGTTATTTGACAAAAAACGCGATAACAAAAATAATTTGCAAGGAGACTTTAAAGCGCTGTTTCGTGTATTTGGTGACGTGAGGATTGTGAGTTCAATCCCAGTTCCGGACAGTGGATTCGATGGATATAACTCTGCAGTACTACTAATAAAAACTGAGTGATATCCGTAGATATGAGCAACAGAACGAGAACAGTCTACCTGCATATATTAAATAAAGTGTTTTTGTTCAGAATTCCCTGTAGATTATCTAGATCGATATACACCTGAGGAAGGAGGCAGTGTACACCAGACAAAATTTAGTGATATGAACAAGGATGGTGACCATAGACCGAATCTAAATAGTGTAAATAACTATAACTCCTCATTCCAGAAAGTCAGATAGAAACAACAAGAAAAATGATTTTTGATATCAGTGACTCTTTTCTCTATTTGCTGCCATAAAACGAAAAGACTCTTCACTTTGAAATAAAACTTAGAAAAGTTAATCCCGCTAGAATTTACTACTGAAATTGGTTATTTTGTTGTCCTAAATTAGGAGTTATGTAATACACTAAGCTAATCTAGGTCAACTGTAACTCAGGAGTAAAATGTTGCTGCATTTCCTACCTGCGCAAGAGGGCTGAGTTCAAACGCAAACAAATGAATGATTTCACATAATGCAATTTTAGGTGAATCAAATTGTCGCTACGATTTACACAACACGGTCTTCAATCCATCTCCACATGTAAAATTACGGTAACGTTCGAAATGTATTTACAAGGTTTAACTTTCTAGTGTAAAGGAATAATTTGTTAGATTTAACCCATTTATTGAGAGTTTGTAACATGGCAAGTAACTTCGTTTACCACAAGAAATAAATTCGTGATTTAAATAATTGTTCTCGTACGATCATCAAAGTTAAGCAACGTCGAGCCTCGTCAGAACAATTGTCATGGTTTTCTTGGCCCGATGTTATATCTTAATTATATAAACGCCATTTTTTATTCAGTTTATTGAATCGAGTTGCTATCCGTGTTTGCAACTTCCTTAATCATTAATCAAAAATGTATTTGGTAATTTTGTTCTGACTTCCAAAATATAAACAAAGTATAAAGAAACAATAAAAGTTCATTCGAACAAATGACAGAACAATGGAATCTTACGAAATATCAGTCCTGTATGACAGTGAATTCTGGACAAACTCCTCTCAGATGAAGACGAGACGTGAAGCAACAGAAATGAGTTTCTATATAAGATGCTGGGAATTTCATACGCAGAACAATTGAGCAATGATAATGTTTTAGTTAAAATAGAAAAAAAAGAACACTTATATCAACATTCAGAAGAAGTCAGATGCAATTTCTAGAGGACCTATATAGAAAAGTGGGATTGTAAATTTCATACTCCCAGGATAGATTAGAAGCAAGAGATATAGAAAAAAAAAGCAACACCTAAACTACCTCGTAAGCTTGAGTAAATGGATGACGAAAAAGTCTTAATTAGACATAACAAGAAGACAGAATTTATTAAGTGCTACAAAGGACAGAAAATTGGAGTTCCATGATTGCCAATGTTTTTAAAGAACACGGGACATAGAAGAAGAAAGTCGAAACTACTTTAAAATGAAAGGGACAATGAAATATTTATTGTAGAGAAGGAGTGTTCTGTGGTATACCAATGTACTATATCATCCACTGAGAGTCCTAGCACTAATATGATATACATTGGGTCCACGAAGAATGATTTTAAAGATACAAGGATTCAGCATAAGTGCTCTTTCAATAATATAAATAAAAGAATCAGACTTCCCTATCTAAATATTTTTGGCATCTGAAGGAAACAAATAGGACACCTAAAGTAAAATGGAAAATTATTAACAGGGCTAGAACATGTAAAACTTGGGATGACCCATGCCCTTTGTGCCTCCATGAGAAATTGCACATTATTAAGCTTCTAAATACTAATAATCTATTTAAAAATAGACATGAGTAAACGGTTTTTTGTCGACATCATCAGATTCATGGTTTGAACAATTAGCTAAAAACAAGCATACAATATAATAACTTGAATAATCCATAGCCCAATCATCAGATTCATGGTTTGAATAATTAGCTAAGAACAAGCATACTATATAATAACTTTCATAATCTATAGCCCAAATAAATAATTTAAATGCCCTACAAAAAAGATAACCCTTTATGAAGTTGTCAAAAAACAAACGTTACGGCAGTTTTTTTTATATGCACAAATCCCTTTCATATAAAAATAAAATAAAAAAATAAATAAATCTCCATAGACACGCATAGCAGATTAGGGTTAATACATCTTCCGTTTCAAATTTAGACACCCGCACCTTTCCCTGACTTGACAGCTATTAAAGTAACTCTATATTGATACTTATTATTAACACCCAACACACGCCTACCCAATTTAAACAATTCGCCCTAGCTGTTACCATGGAAATTTTGATTTCAATTATTAAAACACGTAAATTTCAGAAATACGTTATTCAAAAAAAATTTCGCTTGAAGATGGAACAGAGCTTACTTTAACTCAATTTAATTCAAATAATTATATTGAAGTTTTCGGCTCTTGTTTTGAAGCATGATACCTCTTATGTCAAGAGTAGGAATCATATTTTAAATAAATAATTATATATATATATATATATATATATATATATATATGCATGTATATATATATATATATATATATATATATATATATATATATATGTATTATGATTATTATTATAAATATTATAAAACAATATTGAAATCGTAACACAAAATAGTTCATGTTTCAATACTTAGATTGCACTTCTACTGGCGATGGTAATTGTTACTTAACATCGCCTGTGCAATCAAAATAGTGAAACATGAAAGCTTTTGTGTAGCGATTTAAAAATGTTTTTATTATAATCTTTTATATTATTATTATTATTATTACTATTATTATCAAAATAATAATAATAATAATAATAATAATAATAATAACAATAATATTGCTCTTTGTTTTGAGCAATTTTTAAAATGTAAATGCTTCGAACAGTGGAATTTTACTCCATGTATTCTTTTTCTCATTTGAATATATATATATATATATATATATATATATATATATATATATATATTGTTCTGTTTAATTGAACTCTATGTGTGAATCAGTTTTAATATTTAACATTTAATATTATATATTGAATTAATAGTATTCACTTAGATTATATACCAACGGATTATTTCCTATATATATATATATATATATATATATATATATATATATATATATATATATATATATATATGTATTAGGAACTTGCCTGAAACATTGTGTTTTTGAAGTTTTTCTTCTAATCACTCACTGTCCGGGTAGAATCAGATTACCAGTTATCATAGAAAAAAAGAGGATACAGTGTAAATAAACGAATATTTCTCTAAAACAAAACAAAAACTGTTTCTCGTAATCGGTTCAACATTTAACATATGATTTGTATCTCTCGTTATATATTTTACATTCTCGATACATCATGAAGACCCATAAGGCGTCTAGTAGTCAACGCTGTGGTGAATTCCTTTTGACCCTCAAACGTGATATATGCTATCACTATATAAAATCATATTATATATACTATTATTTGGTAATTGATTCTCATCCATCTTCGATATAATCATCTTCCTTCATGTTCCAAAAGAATATATCGATTTCTTGGCTAATCCTTACTAAATTTAGTTGTAACGAAGGAACTGATATCTTGGAGAGATTCCATATTGTACCTTCACATTTAATAGCGAAAATTGATTGTCCTATAAAGGCTTTTTTCCTATCCCAAAGGATCATGAATCGCTCTACGTTGTTAATAATTTCTCTTTTAAGTTGAACGTTCAAAGAAGAATACCAGACATTAGAACGTTGGGACTCACATTGAGAATTGTGAAAAAATTGATCGCCAATGGAGAATTGATAATTATTCAAGTGCTTGCCTGCGGAGATCGATAAAACGAATATAATATAGAATCGTTTGATTAATGAGAATATTTTACGAACGGAATTCTTTGTTGTAGAAAACTGTTTCCATTGCGTGATGTCAAGCATCTTTCTGTTGTTCATGTTGGTTGGCTGAGGTACTCGATTAAACATAGTCGACATACAACTGACTACAGAGATAATTGTATGTATCCAACTTATTACGTGAGATAACACGAAAAGGTAAGCTAAACCTAGCTTAAACATAAAAGAAATCACATAATGCCCTTTTAATCTATAGTAAAAACTATGAATTCAACCATGCCTGAACATGTATGGTAAAAAAAGTGTAGCAACCATTCTCTGTAGAACGAAGTCATAATATTATATAAACAAGAAAACTGTTGAATTGATCCTATAAAAAATAATTTGTTTATACTTTTTGTCGTAGTGAATTCACTTATATTTTCTTCACAAATCTTAGATAATGTGCCTACAAATTTTACGTTATCTTCGGCAATTTCTCTTACCATTCTTTTCAGCTGTCATCAAATTCTTATGTGGTTTTTCATGACATCGCTGAGTTGCCATTTCTGGCATTCATAGGTGTTACAGTTCGTTAAACTCACAGAATCGTACTTTTTCTCTTCTGATTGTTACCCTCATATTGTTGGTGATATATTTTGTATAAATGCCTGGGCCGAAAGTTTTTACTCAATTCTCAGTCTATCCCACATCCTGGTATTTGTTAAACAAAATTACTGTATTGAAATCTCATACATTTACATTTAAACAGTGTTCTTTTCTTTTTAATATAAATCATCCTGACATATAAACTCTGTGGGTAAGTAGAAGATTGTTTAAGGTGTCTTCTGCGAAAGCATGCCTTAAAGAATTTGACTGCGACAATGTTTATATCTCTTAAGTATTTTGTGTCTAGCTTTTCTAGCAATTGACAAGTTTTTAAACCTTGCTTCACACCCTCCAGTGGTTTTCAAGACATTAAATGGATTTATTATTATTATCATTGTTATTATTATTTTTTTTATTTCTGTTGTTTACACATTTCCTTCTGGGTCCCAACCAGAGGACTAAACTCACAAATGGCTTCATGATATTTCCCACTGATTATTTTGTAAAATAAATCAAGAAAACCCCTAAGATCATACTCATTTTACATATATAAATATCTTCGTAATGTGTGAGCTGTATTTGGGAGTACATTTTTTTGGGATTCGTTAACTAGTATGAAACACTTCAATAAGTCTATCAAAACCTTTTTCAAACTATACGAAGCGTCACACGACAACTGGAATTATTGATATTCTTATGCGTCACATTTTTGAGATTTTATCTTCAAGAGTTGTATTGTGATAGATTTCTGTGTATCTTAAAATATGCATTGCAATCTGCAGTGACTGCTATGTCAATAAGAAAGCATATTCTGTTCTTGTAGTCTTTGATCGTGCGGTCTGGGGAGTTAGCTCTGATGGTTCTGTCTGTGTGTATTATAATGTCCCATAAAATTGTAACATGTCCTAGATCTATAACCTCTTTGGATGGTGTCCATACCAGTTTCTAGCCGTTTCCTTTCCGTAAAAGTTGCAGATTTTCCAGTGCAGATATTGGTCCAGTCTGTCATGCGGTGTTTTATATTCAATGGGTGCTGTCAATGTTCAACCTGATATAAGATGATCAATTGTTTCTGCATTTTTATCACAGAATCTGCATTTCGGGTTAGCACAATCTTTCCATTGACTTCGAGTGGATTTCCTGATATTAACTGGATTTTTATTATTATTATTATTTTCTTTGATTTCTGGCGTTTACACATTTCTTTCCGGGTCCCGCCCAAGGACCTTAGGTTAGAATTGGCGTCAAAACACTTTCCACTGACAAAAAAAAAAGAATTAAATTACATAGATAAAGCCCTTCGTAAAGTGTGAGCTGTACTTGTCAGAACAATTTTTTGTATGTCCTTGAGGCATGGACTTCCAGGAATCCCTTCAATTAGTCTACTGCAATCTTTTCCAAACAGTCCTAGGGCTCCAACTACAACAGGGATTGTTGATGTTCCCATATGCTACATTTTCGAGATTTCTATTTCAAGGTCCTTGTATTTTGACAACTTTTTGAATATCTTCAAAGATACATTGCAATCAGCAGGGACTGCCATATCAATAAGGAGGCATCGTTTTTGTTTGTGGTCTTTAATAACAATATCTGGCCGGTTGGCCTTGATTGTTCTGTCAGTGTGTATTGTGTAGTCCCATAGAATTGTAACAGGTCCTATCTCCGTAACCTGGTCTGGGTGGTGTTCATACCAGTTTCTTTCAGTTTCCTTCCCGTAGAAGTTGCAGATTTTCCAGTGCAGATATTGGCCCACTCTGTCATGTCGGGTTTTATATTCAGTGGGTGCCAACACCGTGCAACCTGATACAAGATGATCAATCGTTTCTGGTTACTTATCACAGAATCTGCATTTTGGGCTGACACAATATTTTAGTATATGTCCTTGATAATTCCTAGTTAGCAAGCATTGGTCCTGTGCAGCAAGGATAAAACCTTCAGTTTTCGCTTTCAACCCTGCACTACGTAGCCACTGATGGGTACGGGTTTTGTCTACGTCAGCTTGTTTGGTACGGACAGAGTATTGGCCATGAAGCGGTTTATCTTGCCATCGCTTCTGTAACTGGTCGGTTGCATTCGTCTTTGCTGTCTTTTTAAGGTATTTTGCAGTTTCAGTCGGTGTATTGTACTGTAGTTGCATCTCATTTGAAACTCCATTTTGAATTTGTTGGCTTCTTTCATTACGGAGTAAAGACGCTTACTACTTTCATGTTCCTTGACGCATACCATCATCCAGTCTTCTGTAGTTTCCAAATATCTTTGGAGGCCAATTGTTGTAGTTTTGTAGGACAATTCTAGTTGAACTAATCCTCTGCCTCCTTCGGATCTGGGCACATACAGACGATCGACATCAGCTTTGAGATGATGCATGCGATAGCAAGTGAGAAGCTTTCTCGTTTTGGCGTCCATTCGCTTAATTTCAGCTATGGTCCAGTTAAGGACATTAAAGCTCTATTGCACCACAGGGACAGCCAATGTGTTTATGGCCGATATCCTGTTTTTTGAGTTCAGATCAGTATTTCGTACCAGACGTACACGCCTGTAGTATTCTTTTCTTATTTTTTCCTTCATTTGGGGGTGTTGTCTGCCATCTCCTTCGCTAATTCCTAGGTACTTATAAGCTTCACCATGCTCCAGTTCCCTAATCTTTGTGACAAAATCTAAATCTATTAAGGGTGTTTCTGTAATTCTACCTTTCTTGAAAGTTACTTTTGCACATTTATCTAATCCGAAGTCCATACCTATGTCGTCACTGAAGTATTTTACAATATTGAGGAGGCCTTTCAACTCATTGTCGTCTTTGGCAAAGAGTTTGAGATCATCCATGTAATTATTATTATTATTATTATTATTATTATTATTATTATTATTATTATTATATTTTGAGTATGTATTCTCGGTCTGCAAGCTGTCTCTAAGTTTCAACTAAACCCGCAAGACACTGCTAGAAACAGAGAAAATAGAATTGTTTGAATATGTGACATACCGAGCATGATTTTTAAAATTCTGTTATGTCGTATGATTGAATATAGTAGTTTAAACTTTCATTAAAATGTGTGTAAGTAAACAGAGATAAAGCTTAATGTATATGTGTGTGCACAAATACAATCTAAGGGCTGTTAATTTATGTAAGCATGTATTGCATGAAATAAACACTGAAAAACTAATATCATGTCACAGTTTAGAAATTCAGTAATCACACAGAAGAAGCTTCACAGTCCGAAGATTCTATCATTGCAAAATGTGTAATGGTAATGGTGAGATTATTTGTTTCCCTATAGGAGATGTTTGTTATTCATTGACATAGTAGCCAGTACTTTTCAGTTAAATTTCATCTTTCTCGTAAAAACCAATTTCAGGAAAATAGGTTTATCAAGTCCAATAACTGTTATCACTCTTTCTGATATTGGTTGGAATTTCCTCCCTAAACTTTTATATGAAGTCGTGTGGAATATCGACATCTTGATTATGCCTTTATTTTACATGGGCTATCCATTAAATTATTTCATCAAAGTGCTTTGGTTTCTGTTATTTAGTAAATGTATTTGGGATTCTGTAGCGCCAGTTCCAAATGTTCAAGGAAGGATGGTCGTTACCAAGACTATCCGGCTTCACTCACAATAAGACATTTTAACCATAGAAATTTGGGAATAATATAAAACAATTCCGAGCACCAAAATTAGGCTTTATTATTATTATTATTATTATTATTATATTTTAAGTATGTCAGATCGATTTATTGATTGGGTGGTGGTCTGGATTTTGGATTCTTCTATTCTAATTATTTTTCTTTATAATTGAATGTTGTATTCTGTTTCCTTCATTACTGAATAATTATGTTTATGTATCACCTTGGGTTATTTCCTTAACCTTGTTGTTGATATCGAGATCTAAATCTGTATTTTTCGTTAGTTTACCACCATTGAACGTTGTTTTCGCACACTTGTGGATTTTGAACTCCGGTCCTAATGTCTTCACTGAAAGTTCTGATAATGGTGAGTAGGTTTCTCTTCTGGTAGTCATCCTTAGCAAACGTTTAAATATCATCAATATAGAAGGGTCATTCAGTTTGCGGTTCTGTGACTTGTATCCGGGGCTACTTTTGTTCAGTAGGCAGCTGAGTGGCGCTAATGCAAGACAGAAGAATAGTGATGAGAATAAATTTTCTTGGAACATCGCACGCTTCATGTTGATAGCTATCGATGGTAATGACCCGTCTCCATGGCTTTAGGTTTACTACAAAGTCTTCCAGTTTTTCATGCTCTCAGTTATGAAGTTGACCGTTGTGGAGCATATTCTGTGTTATTTAGTGTCTTCTATATCCATGATACATTTTCGAACACCTTTCTGTAGTCAATCCATGCTATCGATAAGTTTGTAGTCGATCCATGCTATTGATTATTATTATTATTATTATTATTATTATTATTATTATTATTATTTACTTTCATTTCTGGCGCTTACACATTTCTTTCCGGGTCCCGCCCAAGGACCTAAGGTTAGAAATAGCATTATGACACATTACATTGACAAAGAAAAAAGAAAAAAGAATTACATAGATAAAACCCTTCGTAAAGTGTGGGCTATACATGTCAGAACAATGTTTTGTATCTCTTTGAGTCATGGACTTCCAGGAATCCCTTCGATTAGTCTACTGGAATCTTTTCCAACCATTCCTAGGGCTCCAACTACAACAGGATTGTTGATGTTCCCATGTGCCACATTTTTGAGATTTCTATTTCAAGGTCCTTGTATTTTAGAAGCTTTTTGAATATCTTGAAAGATACATTGCAGTCTGCAGGGACTGCCATATCAATAAGGAGGCACTTTTTTTGTTTGTGGTCTCTAATAACAATGTCTGAGCGGTTGGCTTTGGTTATTATTATTATTATTATTATTTGTGTATGTTATGTTTCCTGCTTTGTATCCTGTATAGTTGGATCCAAACCATGGTCCTTAGGCACTATAGGAGAATTGTTATTTAATTTATAGCACTTTCCTTAGTATATGGGATGTTCCTAATAGGGCAATCTTCTGGGCAACTTTTATGTTGATATTACCGAGACAATGCTAGTAAAATAGTCCATTCTTTTTTTCACGAGGCCCAGTGCTCCGATTACTATTGGTACAGTCTCAGTCTTCATTCCCCACATGCTGTTAATCTCGATCTCCAGGTCTTTGTATATGGAAAATTTCTCGATAATATTTATGGAGATGTCTCTTTCAGATGGCATGGCTATATCAATAAATATATACTGCCTGGATTTCTTTTCTTTCATGATATCAGGTCTGCTGGCTTTTATTCCCCTGTCAGTTTGAATTGGCATGTCCCAAAGGATAGTTACATCGTTATTTGGGGTAACAGTGTCTTGTAAGTGGTCAGAAATAGCTTCATGATATTTTACACTGATCATTTTCTGTAAAAGAAAACAAGAAAACCTCAAATATTACACTTTTTGTACCGAGATAAAGCTGCTCGTAAGGTGTGACCTGTTCCTGTGAGCACATTTTTTTTTTATTTCTTTAAGGCTTGAGGTACCAGAAATCTCTTCAGTATATCTATCGGAAACTTTTCCAATCAATCCAAGGGCTCCAACTAGAACTGGAATTGACGATGTCATGTGAAATATTTTTGAGATTTCGATTCCAGTGTCCTTTTATTTTGATAGTTTTTTTGTTTTTTTTAAGATCTTCAAAGATACATTACTGTCTGCAGGGGCTACCATGTCAATAAGAAGGTACAGTTGTTGATTTTTATTATTATTATTATTGTTATTATTGTTATTATTATTATTATTATTATTATTTTGTGTGGTATCATCTTGCCAGAGATTTATTTTAAGAGCTTTATTACCAAGTCTTCTCCGGGATATATGATTAAAACCGGTCTTGTTATCTATGCACATTTAGGGCGCTTCCTTTAGATATGACGATTGTGCATTTTCGCGTAAAGTAATCTCTTGTAGCTATGGCATGTTGATGTTTCCAGGAATTTTACTCACATGATTTTTCGACATCCTTCCTTATCATGACCAATGCTCCTATCACGACAGGGAAAATTGTAGTTTTTAAGTTTCTCATTTATTATTATTGTTGTCCATGTTAGTGTTGTTGTGTGCAATATGGTAGCAAGTCCTTTTTAAAGACGCTGCAGGTGAGGATTTCTTTCCCAGGAATGGCACACATGCAAGAACTTAAAAGAGGAAACAATATCCAGTCTCTTTTAAGGATAAAGACATCTTCGTTTTAAAGTCACGTTTCAGCCTATATAGGGTAAGTGCTTTCATTTTTATTTGTACGCGTCTTTACTCGAAAACTAATTTCGTCTATATACATATATATAAAAAGATTATTTTTATTATTAAACAAAAGTAATTCTTCCAATAATTTTCCACACGTAAGAGAAGAGCAGGATTTTATAAAAAAAAACAGTGTTTGACAATGTTAAATATTATTTGAACAGTATGTCTATCTTCTTCAAGTTATATAACTATATCATGTCGAAATATTATTTCTCTTTTAAATCGTGGTCATCTGTTAAGTGTTGTATTATTATTATTATTATTATTATTATTATTAAATATGTGAATAATTTTGTGCCATTTTGGGGTCTATGAGTAAAACGAGCAAATATAGGAGAATTATTCATGGACATTTGGTTAGTTATGTTTAGATGGCGATTGTTTAGCGGATCATATGTGCAGTTCTTCGTAAAATAATCTTTTGTAACTTTGGCATGTTGATGTATCTATGAATTTTCCTCGCATGGTATTAGGTACCATTATTTATCATAGCTAACGAATTATCACAATAGGGTTAATTGTAGTTTTCATAATTGCAGGTACTTATAATTTGATAAGTACTTATAATTTTATAATTATGTATTAGAATCAATATTGTCATCTTTGAAATTACCAACTTAATACTTTTGCTATAATTTGGCAGAATCAGTAGAGATATATCATTATGTGCATAATAAAATACTAGTCGATCTGATGCTTTCCAAGATTTTAATGTTTCTAATATAAAATAATTAAATTAATTTGAAATGTTTACAAACACCAAAATAGTTGTCTAGTTCTCCAGGGGAAATTGCACGATAGGAGAAATTGATGTAAAGAATTGTAAGGGGGCCAACATTAAGTAAAAAAGAAAAAAGAAACCAGAAATTAAACTTCGGAGAGAATGTAATGCAAGTATTGAAACTAGAAAGAAAGAAAGAAAGGAGGCAAGATAGAAAGAAAGAAAGAAAGAAAGAAAGAAAGAAAGAAAGAAAGAAAGAAAGAAAGAAAGAAATGAAGCTAGTTTTGAAAGAAAGAAAGAAACAAATGAAAAAAAGAAAGAAAGAAAGAATCAAAGGTGGCGAGAAAGAAAGAAAGAAAGAAAGAAGGAAAAAAGGAAAGAAAGAAAGAAAGAATCAAAGAAAAGAAAGAAAGAAAGAAAGAAAGAAAAGAAAGAAAGAAAGAAAGAAAGAAAGAAAAGAAAGGAAAGAGAGAAAGGAGGCGAGAAAGAAAGAAAGAAAGAAAGAAAGAAAGAAAGAAAGAAAGAAAGAAAGAAAGAAAGAGAGAAAGGAGGCGAGAAAGAAAGAAAGAAAGAAGGAAAGAGAGAAAAGAGGCGAAAAAGAAAGAAAGAAAGAAAGAAAGAAAGAAAGAAAGAAAGAAAGAAAGAAAGAAAAGAAAGAGGGAAAGAAAGAAAGAAAGAAAGAAAGAAAGAAAGAAAAAGAAAGAAAGAAAGAAAAGAAAGAAAGAAAGAAGGAGGCGAGAAAGAAAAGAAAGAAAGAAAGAAAGAAAGAAAAGAGGCGAAAAGAAAGAAAGAAAGCAAGCAAAAAAAAAGAAAGAAAGAAAGAAAGAAAGAAAGAAAGAAAAAGAGGCGAAAAAAGAAAGCAAAGAAAGAAAGAAAAAAAAAAGAAAGAAAAGAAGAAAAGAAAGAATGAAAAAAAGAAAGAAAGAAAGAAAAGAAAGAAAAGAAAAAAAGAAAAAAGAAAGAAAGAAAGAAAAAAGAAAGAAAGAAAAGAAAAAAGAAAGAAAGAAAGAAAGAAAGAAAGAAAGAAAGAGTGAAAGTGAAAAATGAAATAAAGAAAAAAAGTAACCAGGAAAATAAAATGATAAACGAAAGAGAAAGAAAGGAAAAAAATAGAAAATTACGAAGAGGAAAGAAAAGAAGGAGAGAGAAAAAGAAAGGAAGGTAAATGAAAAGAATAAAGATTAAAGAAAACGAAAAGAAAGAAACGAAAAAGAATGAATAAATAAAAACTGAACAGACAGAGAAAAAAAATTTGAAAAGAAAATCGAAAGGGAAAAATAAAGAGAAAGAAAAAGAAAATTAATAAAGTAATAGAAAATGAACGCAAAATTTGAAAATTCTATAAGTATTATTAAAAGCTGAACATAGAATGAATTTCGTTTCTATATTTATCTTAGTAATTTATACCAAACCTAAAATGACCTCATGAGTTCTTTCGGCTGCTTCTTCAGAATAAACCGATTCCATCTTTGCAGTGGAGCAACTATCCCTCACCACTACCACTAATGATGCTATATGCTTGACGTGGGTAGCGACTGGTAATGTCAAGGGGACAGGATACTGATGGTTCAGAGCTTCATAAGTCCGGTTTCTATACTTCTGATTCCCAACACATCAATTTGGCCCTTACATAAATGGGTTCTTGGAGAGACCCTATCTGATAAATCGGATGGACGTGGTCAAACCCTAATTTAAAGTAGCAAAGATAAATGTCTGCATTAGATGACCCATTGGGTTGATATGATGTAAAACATACAAATCAAGTGAATCCTGTATTACGATCTAGCGCAAAGGATGCTAAGAAAATGATATGTTCCGTTTAGTACCCAATTCCTTCTGAGATTCACAATGTTTACAAGAGGCAAATCAGACCATAAATGGAGCTCTGTGCCATATCTGGGCTGGAGCTGTCCACTTCCCACTTTCCAGTCTTGACAGAGATGAAAAGCGTTTTCGCGACCTTGTAGGCGATGAAGTAATTTCCAATAGACAGCTCCTATCCCACGAAGGAAACGTGACAAACCTCCTCCGACTCTATCGTTATTTCCCCGCAACTGTTTTGTCGAGCTATATTTCCTTCGATTCAACAGATCTGACCTTCAAATCTAAAACTCACGATGGTGAGCAAGGTTTATTCTGTTAATAAGAAAGAAAGTCTATTGTGTCTGCTTTTTCCCAAGAACCGCTACTCTACGAAGCAGACTCCAAGGAGGATGTTTCAATTATAACCACTTCACGCGTAGGTTAAATAATTATATTTCATGGACATATTCATCCACTGCCCTTAACTTCTCTTAAGAGCATCAACCACATCACGTAATATTTTAGCTTGTTTGGCTTGTTTTAGCTTGTTTGGCACTTGAATCTTCTATTTGGTCAAGTATTAGTGAATATAAGGTTAAATAGATGCTTTGAATGGAGAGTCATCGAACTTTGTTCTTTTAAGTTCATCTCTGTGTGAAACATTAATGTCCACCATGTAAAACAAAGGAATAGCTCTACGGAAGCCACCGACAGAGTAACAGATTTAAATCATCGAAGAATAAAAGAGGGGAGATCACAGTGAATAATTAAGACGATAAAGACGTAAGAGAAGATTAAGCAATCAAAGTTAAACCCTGGGGGATTTGGAATAATAATTTAAAGAAGGTCATGCTATCGTTCCGATAAAGATGTCTGATCAGAAAGATATTGCAGTATCACATTAATACTTCTGCTCACGTCATATGGGGTGAGCAGTTACAACAAAGAAACGATTTCTTATTATTCATTCGGATTTGATTTCTCTGGTCTCTTTAGAAAGTTTTCCTTATCGATCTCAGACTATCACTGTCCTTCGGTAATATAACAGGCATTAAATCTTTCTACACTTCCTTCTACTTCGAGATGCTACCCGTTTAAGGAAATAGATAGCAGAAATATTAACACCCGGGTATAATTCATATATTTAACAATATGTTGATGACAATTATCTTGTCCAGAAGAGCTTTGCTATCTACACCCTCGGTTGTATATAATTACATATTTGCTGTTTTCCTAGTTAACAATTGCATATATATTGGTGTAAAAGCAAAAATGTCCAATTTTTAGAATAAGGTTTAAACCATTTCATCTTAGAAATGACTGAAGGTATCCTGCTGGAATTCTTCGAGGTTTTTATAAAACTATTGGCCTCTACTTTGAATATTAATGTATTTAGCTCTAAGTTGAAATGATGACCCATCTTGCTGTTGTGACCTCCTGATTTTTGTAACATGTTTCCTCAGTTAGGACGTCATCGGATGAAACGCGTCAGAAACCTTTTTTTTCTAATTTGATATAATCTTTTCTTTCAAAACTGTTTTTGATATACAAAGACTTATATATCGTTATACCTTATATATATATATATATATATATATATATATATATATATATATATATATATATAAAGAAATAATCATACATAGAATCTATCACCAATATTAATGCGATTAATGGCGAAATAAATTCGCTAATAGAAACACAATGCATGCATTAAAATACTGTTAATCCATTGAATGATGTGATCCAGGTTTATAAAACTGTTGTCAGATGTTTCTAATGTATATTTTCTAAGATAAGCAAGTACTTTCGAAGAATCATTCCTTCATTGTCAGGCTGTAATTTTTTCCTTTAAATCTAAAACTTGAAGACGAAATAATTGTTTGTAGACCGAAAGATTATTTTAAAACAGTGTACTATTTATTGACGGTTTTACACTCACGATATATATATATATATATATATATATATATATATATATATATATATATATATATATATATGTGTGTGTGTGTGTGTTTGTGTGACGTGCGTGTATGATTGTGTGTGCGTGACTGCGTCTGGAGTAGCTAAAATCCAACGAATTTGTATTAAGTATTTTCAGAGAAATCTTCAAGATCGTCTTTGCTATTTTCTTGTAATGATTTTTGAACTTTCCAAAACTATTAGCAAGTTCCGATCGTCAATGATGCAATAAGTTCTTTAATTAATGAATGAAGCTCTGAGATTGGCGAAAAAAAAAAGCCATAGAAACGCGACATTTAATAAAGATCAAGTAAATGCCATGGATATAATGTTCTCCAGACGGGCGTTTTATTCAGAAAATGTCCGGAATCTCATAAAGTTAAATCAAGAAAGTGATCACACGGCACAGAAGAAAACACATTCTTTAAAAAGGCGGAAATTGCCACGATGAAATTTGCAATTTGCAAGTATGAAAGAATTAGAAATCGAAGATCAAATTCTTCTCTGATTCACATCTGTATTTCTGATATTACCCTCTTTCTACGCAGAGGTAATTTTGCCTCTTTGTATTTTCAACTGATCTATGTTGGATGAGATTTTAGCCTGTTGCATATCTTTTTGAAGGCAGCAATTTGTAGACATTGTCTCTACCATTTATCTTACTACACACCTATTCAGCTATTAATATCTAAGAGGAACACCATCTGATTGCAACTATTTTCTCAATAGCAATTCTAGGTGCTTTTAATGTTTATAGACCTGCCAAACTTCAGTTAAATGTATCGATTTTATAAAGCGCCAATAGGAACTAACATATTCATTGGTTGAGAAGGAAAAAAACAGTTCATGATTTCATTAATAGAGTCTTGCGTGTGAAAATATTATTTTTATAAAAATAAAAAAGAAATATATTCGATAAAAGAATCTTCAGTTTTTAAATTTGATTTCTAAAAGCATTTTTATTAATAAGAAGTCATAAATTTTCTTAAGGAGAGTAGCCAGTTATATGCACCGTGAAATTGGTAGGTTCTTCTATTTTGGTTTATTTTAATATCACTGATGCATTTGTTGTAGAATGGAGAAATATTGCAAAATTCAAAGTATAAAATGGAAAAAAAAAGGTTTCATGTTAATTTTTCTGAACTCTCATCGTTAATACCTCGAGATTTATTTAAACATTATTACATTGGCAGCTAGGTCTCATAATTTACTGTTGAAATTTCAAAGTATAACCGTAAGGTCTTTGCTAATGGAGTCTTCTCTCACACTACTTTCATGTGGATCTCACTTTCGGTTTCTTGCATTCCTCTCAGCTACGATTTTGAAATTTTTATTTGCAACAAAAATCGTCATCTTCAGCCTCTTTGAATCCTATTCTTTTTATTGTCCTTTCAATTCAGTAACGTTTTCTCGCTTTCACCTGCTTGCATTCCTCTCGACAACTTGTAACATCTACTTCCAACGTAAATCGTCATCTTCTGTTTCCTTGAATACACTCATAACGTTTTCTCAGTTTCTTTAACTCTTTGTCACCCCTTACGATTTAGTGGCTTTATCGCTTTGAATGTAGTGAAATGGCTTCAACAAATAAGGTCATTAATGAGACAACATTACAAGATACACGAGAGTATATAATGTGCATAGAATACAAAACCGTGCATAAGGAGTGTTTAATAAATTCATATACAAATGAGAACACGCAAATATCTATCTATATTATTAAAACCACTTGATTCTTACAAATTAATATATTGTAATTGTTTTAGGATAAACAATTTACTGACTCATGTCCGCGTAAAACAGTAAGATCTAATTAAACGGGTTCAGTTGAAGAACAGTGAGAATAGACTTTGTGACTGATAAAGTAATATTATCTTGTAACATTGCAAAGGTCAGAGTTCTTTCTTGACAAAAGACTTGTGTATTATGTCATTTTGTTATAGGATATGAAAACGTTACAAATCACAATTTAAAAGCAACGGAGAAGATCGAAATATACAAAACTATACTAAATAATGAAATTAAACATAACACCGTTGGTAAATAAAGACAGAAAAGCAACTTAACAATTTTAAAAGAAAAACATGATTTATACGTTCGACGGGAGGTTCTAAAATATATATAATCGGCTCTTATGGCTTTACTATTGAAGAGGAAATTAGCAGAAAGAATATCTGTTAAATCTCTAATGGCAGTAGTAAATAATTTATCAAATGTGAGAATCTGCTATGTCATCACACAAGGCATCCTTTCTGGGAATTATATCGCTAAAAAACCCATATTATGTTCATTCAATAATCCTAGTAATAATATTTACCTTGTGAAAATAGATTGTTTTTCCGGGCAGCCTTGAAAGTTCTTTTTTTGGAGACAAATTAGAATGTACTTGCATTTGAAATTCCCATTCAAAATTCTAAATTTATTATGACACAAAACAGTTTAGTAACATACGTATATATATATATATATATATATATATATATATATATATATATATATATGAACATTTCTCTGATTTAACCAGTAGAAGACAATATTTATGAATAAAAATGACAATAGGAAAACTAGTAATTGCTGACGCGCTTCGTCCAATGTGGACTTTATCAAAGCAAAATACGAAATATATACGTATTTTTGCTTTTTGATAAAGTCCACATTAGACGAAACGCGTCAGCAATTACCAGTTTTCCTATTGTCATTTTTATATATATATATATATATATATATATATATATATATATATATATATATATATATATATATATATAAGGCTCAATGAAGTTCCAACTCACTTTAGTAAGAAAAGTCTATGGTAATCGGTTGTTAACTATTATTTAACGGGCGCCCAAATTTACTAAATTGAGCGCTTCATTGGGAGCGAACTCATTTATAAAAGATGATATATTGATATTCGCTTGTTGATATTCGTTTCCTGCTAATGCCCAGTATTAAAAGTATCATTATGTATTCATGGACTCTTTATTTTTCAAATGCATAAAGTTCTTGTAAAGGTTCTACTATGACTATGTACCAAATATTCTTCAAAATATTTCAATGTAGCTCAATCATCTTCCTTATAAAATATAATACAATTCCACTGACGTAGCAGAAGGGTTAGATCTCTGTAAACGTAAAGTCTGATGCTCAGTTATTTAGTAACGTAATGTGAATATCGGCTAGATAGCTTATGGCAATGTGAAGTGGATTATCAGATATCAAATTGAACATGTGTATAGGTCAATGTCTGGGTTTTAACACCCCCCTTTCACATATGTAACAGGAATACTTGATATCGTTCCACATGGTCAGTTCAGTAGCTGACTCGTTCAGTCATTAATGTGTCATGCGTGATACACGTTTAGGCGGTATTGTATCTTTGGATACATGACTGACCAGGCAGATTTTTCCCGCAGTAGGTTGTCATTTCTTTCTGTGGTAGACCAGTTGCAATCCAAGACCAAAGTTGGGGGTAGAAGAAGAAGAGGATTCGCAAGGGTATTAGCACGTAACTGAATGCAACAGATTCGACTGGACTTCGAATTCGGCTCTCCGGTTCCACAATCCGTGTCGCTATCCATTACTCCAGCAAGCCTCCCTATTGGCTGACTACGCATACCAGTGCTTGATCATTTCAGATGAGATCAGATGCTACTCATTACGATCATTGGCTGACTACGGATTCTTAATCATCCTAATGGGAAGCATCTGGCTAGAGATCTCATCGGAAACGAATAAGCTCCGGTAATTCTAAATTCCTTGCACGATGTACCTGGTGCATAGACAGAGAATTTTCAGAAGGTATTTAATTTCCAAGGATAGGCCAGCATCAAAAATAGTTGAATGACCACGTTAACATCACATCATCGGAAGCAAAGCTTTATTTGACCTCAAAACATCGCTAATTAGACTCTGGGAAACGGGCAACGACTAGCATTGTCAGACTAGGAGCAGTCGTCCTAAACTCGACATTGACCGGTAATTGCTATGTTGCACTGCTATGGGACCATTTGAATTAATTCATGGATTTCATAAACCCAACTAAAGGTAGTTAATGCATCATGTTAAGGCGCCAGAATTCTTGAAAATTCCGATGAATGATGCGCCTTCATATTGGAACGATATGAAGCCAACCGAGTATTTAAGGGATTAAATGAAGAATATGTATGTGCGGGAAACCTTGCACTACAAATATTGTGAATAATAGTCGAGGCGTCAGGGATAATCTTCTCTCTTGAATCTGAATTTCTGGGGTAAGGAGTTATCATTACTCCTATTATTCGGAGTCGAACGTATATCCTCATCTTTGTTGTTATTATCGTAACGTTGAGAAAATCTGAACAAACATGAGGACATTAAATAATGTACATAGTTTTTTTTCGGTCTACAGGCTACCTGTAAAATCGATGCTACACGGATTTCGCCGGTTTGAAAATCGTTTTATACGAGCCTAGGCACCAGACCAATGACTCTTGGCGTGACAGTATATGAGTCTACGATAACTAGCTTGCATGATAGTGTAATTGAAAAGTTAGAAAAAAATCAATGGATGATCGAATGAATAAATAATATTTACTGATTCTTGCAGCGCAGATCATAAATTATTTATATGGCATTGCCTTTATTCATATTAGTATATTGTTTCTAATTTTATTATGCGAAATTTGAGAACGCAGTGGACTAACTTTATTTCATAGGTGCATTGATATCTCTTTAAATATATAGATTTAGTGTGGCAATACAATTGTGTTCATCTCTCAGTTACAGCAACGAGGATTTTGTTAATTAATTGATTTGTGAAACGAAGTTTTTATTCATTCGCTGGTGCTTCTTGTTGATCAGCGATGCATAAATATAAATCTGGTCTTTTATTCTGATAAATTCGGTTGACCAGATTATAAATAAACGGCTTTGAGAACAGTGGAAACTCAGAATGGCTTTCAGCACGCAATTGCTTTCCTTATTTGATTTGTGAATTTGGTGTACTCTGCAGAGCAGCAGAAATGCTCCATTTGAAGTATAACTTATTCTCGGTATCCACGAAATAGTTCATATTAGGTTTACAATTTTATGCAGCTTTTACAAGATACTTTCCTGCAAAACTATGAAAGACACCATCATTCTGAAAAAATATCTTGTAAAATGGAATTTGAAAGAAACTGATGAATATGGTGTTAGAATTCCTTTTGAAAATAAAAAAATAAACAAAGGATTTCTGATTAAGAATACTTATGCAATCTATCTTCCTCTTTCATGTGCCCTCTCACTTCAGTACATGGAGATAAAGGCTCTTCACAACATCCTATAATCTGTAGCGCTAACTATTGATTGCCGCTTTACTATACAACCTAGTCCAGTTTCTACCACTTATTTTACAAAAGCTGAATGTCGTTCGAAGTTTTTGTCTTCTTGCCACCCATACTGTATGCTTCAGGTACTTAAGAACACATATTTAGAAAGCCATGAGTTAACAGATGAAAAAGCATACAGTTCTAATCGCTTTAGCCTCAAATCGCAGAGTCGGTGTATCTATCCTTATTAAATCTAAACAGATCCTTTAAGTTTAAGATAAGCAAATAACCCAAGCTTCAAGAAAGAATGTTTCTTCAGTGGCTAAAAGAAACAAATATACTCGACGGTCAGACATTGTGAGACATGTCGAGTTCGTTAAGTAATTCTAGCATATAATCGAGGAAAACTGAGGAAAACTAAAGAAAGCTATTGTCAGCCAGATCTATGTGTTTGTACAGAGATCATGAGCGTAAGAAAATATTAGATATAAACATTGCGTTAAGGGGAGAGTATATTCTGTTTCCAATAGTACAAGGGAAAACATTCAAACACAAAGCATAAATATATTCAATATATTGATATCATAACATACGTTATAACTTTTAAATAAATATCATATATATATATATATATATATATATATATATTTCTAGGATCATTTTCCAACTTATTGAAGATGATCTTCGCCCTCTCTAGTCTTTTAACTTTCTGTCCTGGAGTAACAAGATGCAACACAGGCTTCAATGACATTTGGACTGTAACAGCTGAAACTCATCTCTCACGTGCCAAATCTTTTATGAATTGAGTTGAATCTTTTCTAATTGATCTCTTTACCTCAAAGGTGAAATACTCATCGCTCTTCCTGTTGTAAGATCCTGATCTAGTTTTAAACTTATTCATCGTTACCACGTGAGTTCTTGAATATACTTTGAAGATCGAAGACAAAGTATGAAAGTTGGTACTATTACTGAAGGCTTGAATGTAGTTCCCCTTCTCATCATTCCTCATTTGTGAAGACACAGTGGGGTTGACGCAAAAAGATTTAAACCTGTTCTCATTCGAGCTGAAAGGTTTTTAAGTGATTCTTACGATAAATAGTGTCAGTGGAAAAAAAGGACAGTTTAGATGTATTTTTGATATTAGACATTTTGCTTTTTACCACCGATATATATATATATATATATATATATATATATATATATATATATATATATATATATATATATATATATTGATTTTCTAAGCCCGGCTTAGATGTGGTACAAGGCCGAAAGTATGGGGCACTACTCAATCCTAATTGATCTAGCAAGACAAGCTTTCTAACCATTACACCAGGTCGAGGTAACCAATATATATATATATATATATATATATATATATATATATTGTCATGTATTGAAAACTCGTTGCCACTTTTGTAATGGCAAAGAATACTCGTTGTGACTTTCGTTGTCGTCGAGACTTTATAATCGCTGATTACAAATATAGTACGCCATTGAACAATGAACAATACTGGTGTCAGACGCCTTCGAATAGTACTCACTATATTAATACTTGGTCGATAATACTCGTTAGAATAGTAACTACTGAATAGTGATCCGAATAGAGAAATAGTATAGTGAATAAAAAACAGCGGTCCCTATAGTAATAGAGGATAGATTAGAACTAGACATCCGTATAGTAATAGAAGTATAGAATAGAAATGCGACCAATGTGTTTGTTCACTGGCGATCTATGGTCAAACTCAAGTGTCGGCAGCGACATTTTATTCTTATTTAACACTATATGTATAGGTTTCATTTGTATAATAAATATATTTTATTAAAACAAACTGAACTCACATATGACCACGCTCACACTGAACACCGTAAGGTCCAATATGAAAAATTCTATACTATAAAATTCAACTGCTGACACAGCAAAAAATAAATAACTTTGAAAATGTCTAGTGATTTTAGGTGAAAGAAATCATATTCCAATACTAAACTGGAATCAGGAAAAAAAACTACAATTTTAAATGGATGTCAGAAAACGGAAAAGAGGAATGCTAAATGTAAGGAAATATTGCTGAATGCTACAACGGAGAGGCTATTTGGTAAACCTATGGTCGCCCACATCCTGTAGGGAACCCACAGAGAAAAATATATGTAATATATATGTGAAAAATATGTCAATTTGAGAAACTTACGTTTAAAATTAACGCGTATATTCTTCATAAAATTCAACTTAGGCTATTCATCGAAATAAGTGATGTTTTGGCTGTTTATCAAAATTTTATTAAATCCCTGAATTGAACACAAAGCAATTTCTTTTTCTATTGCGCAGTAGCTCTCAGCTAAAAATTCAATAAAAATAAATTTCGAATTCCCAGTAGCTTATAACTTATAGATTATTGCTAAAACTGCATATAGAAGAAAAGAAAATCTCTACCTATGAAGAGATATTTACTAATTGGCTGTCGACCTCCGAGACATCTTTTTTTTTTCATCTGTTATTCTGGATAAATTCCAAGCCGACATAATCTTAAATTTATTTCTCTCGATACGTCGGTACCCACAAGGCCCAGGAAATAAAGAGACGTCAGCAATCTCCATCCTTTTACTTTAGTAACTTCATTTAAGTAAAAACGAACATCAGACCGGATACGACTTTAAAGTGAGAAAATTGATTCATAAAAACTGTGATCTCAAATCAATAACATCAACCATTCAATTGAAAAGTTCCTATACTTCGAGGACATCTAATTATAATAATAGTAGTAATAATAATAAATGTAAATTAATAAATGTAGATTATGAGAACAATATGAGAATATTGATCACTTAGTATATTAATGTTTCTCCCCGCATACACAGCGTCGGGTTTTTCTACCTCCCCAGACAAGACTCTTCCTGTAGGCATAGGCTCGTCTATTTTCTCTCTGACCGAAAGCAGAGAGATCGACAAATCAGTCGCGAGCCTGGCAGCGATCTGCCTGACTTCGACGGATTGGTATTTAATGGTCGCCCCATTGCGGAGTAGATGCGACAATAGTTCAAGTTTACCGTTGAGAACCCGGGTGCTTCCACCCAGGCCAATGATCAAAATTTACTCAGCCACCGTCAAAACGGGCTCGAGTACAGAATTGTTTTGTTTTTCTCAGCCGAGATTTATCCGAAGACAGAGACCGACTAAGTCCATCCTCCGCCCGAAGACGGGGGTCTTGTAGCCCTCTACTCAAAACAGTGCTCTTGTCATGTTTTGTCGCGACGCTGAGACAGACTGCGACAGACTTTTCCTGACTCACTTTGAGTTCTTTATTTAAGGCGTCTTGCCTTGTGCATTTGTGTTACCGGTGGCGTTTTATTTACTGGTGCGCTAATGATATGCCTGACATTAGTATTTTCTTGATTTCTTCAAATGATTCCTAAAAACTTATCAGTCTGGTTCCACTTTACGCCTTTTTAAGCAAATTGTTCAGTGGAGCTCTCAAATTCTGCACATTAGGTATATACATTTGATAATAGTTTGCTAGTCCCAGAATGCTTGTAACCTAGTAACGTTTGTTGGAAAAGGCATATTCTTAATTACATTTGCCATCAATGGATCTGGTTGACGACCATTTTGCCAATGATTTATCCTAGGTTCTTGATTTTAAGTAAAACAATTCGCAGTTTTACTCTCTAAGTTCGAACCCGTTTCTCTTAAATTGACGGATATGTTGTTCCTTAGATACACTTTTATTTACTAAATCAACGAGATTAGCAATGACGAAATAGCTTGTTGAAATATAGATGAATACACTTTTATAACAAACGGACTGAACTTATCCAATCCCTTTTGCGTATTTATAGTTATTGACTCTGAATATTCTTCTTCAACCTGTATTTGAAAATTCGTTTCAGAAAGATCCAGCTTCCAAAAAATTTTTCCACCATTAAAATTTGCAAAGATTTCGTTTGGACTTGATAATATTTGTTTAACCCTGTCGAAAAGTCAACACAACCACGGCGCTTTTTTATTCTTTTTCTTTATATCAACTGCTATGGTTGCCCATTTTCAATGGTCAATCTTTTCAATTACACCATTTTTGATGTCTGTCTAATTCTTTGTTGACTTTATTAAATGCTGCGAGCGGCACACTGCATTTTTGTTTAAAAACCGATCTCGATTTTTTCTTCAATTCAAATTTCACATTGATTTTGTAACAGTGACCAAACTCACCCGATAGAAGATCTGGAAAATATTTTTCAGTTTCTCCTTTAAATTTTCACACATTTCTTTTAACTGGTCGCTTGTCCATTTATATTTCTGCAATGAATATTTATAGGTGAATATCAAATTTCAAATGATTCCACCTAGTCAGTACCAAATAAGTTCGTAGTATTTTTAACACATAATGTGATCGTAAGTGAAGTGGTTTTTAAACCTATTACGAACATATCACGTTGAAAACAATATTACTATTAACGTATATATATATATATATATATATATATATATATATATATATATATATATATATATAAGGGGTCCAAAAAAGCCACTTTATGATTTTACAGAATAAATGAACAGACACAAAATGAGGAATAGGTATTGAAGTTTTTAACTCATTTAATACTTATCTATATGGACATCATTAATTAAAAGATGCATGTCAAGACGGTACACGATTTCTTGACATGTTTGCTGTAGCATAGCCTCATCGGTGGTGGCAATGGCATCAGTGATCTTTTGCTTTAGATCAGTGATGTCCTGTATCTTTGTTCGATAGACGATATGTTTAACAATGGCATCAGTGACCTTTTGCTTTAGACCAGTGACATCCCGAGTCTTTATTCGATCCACCATGTTTTTAACAATGGCATCAGTGATCATCTGCATCAGATTAGTGATATCCTGAGGCATTGTTTGATACACGATATCATTAACAATGGCCCCAGTGATATTTACCTTTAGACCAGTGATGTTCTGAGATTTTTTTCGATACACGATATCTTCAACCATCGCATCAGTGATGTTTCCCTTTATATCAGTGATGTCTCGATTCTTTATTCGATACACAATATCTTAACCACGGTTTCAGTGATCTTTTGCTTTAGGGCAGTGGTGCCCCGAGTCGTTATTCGCTACAAATTATCCCTAAAAATGGCATCAGTGATCTTACACTTTAGGTCAGTGATGTCCTGATCGCTGTTCGATTCTCGATATCTTTAACAATGTCATCAGTGATCTTTCGCTTTGGATCTGTGATATTCGGAGGCATTGTTCGATACATGATTATTTAACAATGGCATCTGTGATCTTTCTCTTTAGATAAGTGATGTCCTGAGTCTTTGTTCGATGCACGATAACTTTAACAATGCCACCTGTGATATTTTGGTTTAGATCAGTGATGTCTCGAGTCTTTGTTTGATACACGATATATTTAACAATGGCATCAGTGATTTTTTTTGCTTTAGATCAGTGACGTCCCGAATCTTTGTTCGATACATGATACTTTTATCCATGGCTTCACCTATCTTTTGCTTTAGGTCAATGATATCCGAGACTTTATTCGATACACAATATCTTTAGGAATTGCATCAGTGATGTTTCCATTTTTGTCAGTGATGTCGTGATCTTTGTTTGATACACGATATATTTAACAATGTCATCTCTGATCTTTCACTTTAGATCCGTGATCTACCGAGACAATGTTCGATACACGTTATCTATAACAATGGCATCTGTAATTTTTGACTTTACATCATTAGTGTCCTGAGGCTTTGTTTGATACACTATATCTTTACCAATGGGCATCAGTGATCTCTAGCTTTAGATCAGTTATGTAGCGTGGCCTTGTTCAATACAGGATATCTTTAAAAATTGCATCAGTGATCTTTTGCTTTAGATCAATGATGTCCCGGGGCTTTATTCGATACATGACTTCTTTAACAATGACATCAATGATCTTTCCCATTTGATCAGTGATATCCGGAGACTTAGTTCGATACACGACATAATTAACAATGGCATCAATGATAATTTCTTTAAATCAGTGATGTCACGATCTTTTTTCGATAAATTATATCTTTAACAATGGCATTCGTGATCTTTTCTTGAGATCAGTGATGTCCCAAGTTTTTTTTCGATACACAATATCGTTAACCATCGCATCAGTGATATTTTCTTTAAATCAACGATGTCTCGATTCTTTATTCGGTACCCGATATATCTGACAATGGCGTCTGTGATCTTCTGCTATAGATCAGTGATGTACCGAGTCTTTGTTCGATACAGGATATCTTTAACCATGCCTTCAGTTATCTTTTGCTTTAGGTCAGTGATGTCCCGAGTCTATTTTCATTACATGATATCTTTAACAATGGCATTAGTGATCTTTAACTTTAGATCAATCATGTCCCGAGGCTTTGTTCGATACACAATATCTTTAACAATGGTATCAGTGATCTTTTTTCTTTATATCAGTGATGCCCCTTGTCTTTGTTCGATACACGGTATCTTTAACAATGGTTTCTGTGACCATTCTCTTTAGATCATTGATGTCCCGAGTTTTTTCGATACACGATATCTTTAACAATGTCATCAGTGACCTTTGCTTTACATCAGTGATGTCCGGAGTCTTTGTTCAATACACGATATCTTTAACAATGACATCAGTTATCTTTCACTTTAGATCAATGATGTCCCGAATCTTTGTTCGATAGACGATCTCTTTAATTGTATCATCAGTGTTCTCTTCTTTATATCAGTGATGTTCAATATCTTTGTTCATTACACGATATCTTTAACAATGTCATCAGTTTTTGGGGATTTTTTTGTTTTTTTTGTTTTTGCTTTTTGTCAGTGATATCCCGTGTTTTTGTTCATTACACGATATCTTTAACAATGGCATCAGTGATCATTTGCTTTCGAAAAGTGATGTCCGTAATCTTTGTTCAATACACGATATCTTTAACATAACCTTATATAACGATGTCCAAGGGAATGATATCTGGTGAATTAAATGGCAATGGAATTGTTTCATCCCTTCTTATCAACCAGTCTGGAATTCTTATTTTATACAGGTTTCATCAATTGCATCAGAAAATGCAAATGATATGATTTAATTAATTAGCTTTTCTAATGTTTACACTATTTTTTCTTATACTAGAATTTATTTGCAACACGTTGATGTCGGCTGAAATGCTTACACATTCAGTATTGTTGAATTTGAGCTAAAGTCTTTATCAAGATTTACAAACTTTCCTCTCCCTGCCGTGTTTACTGATACAGTACCACTACTTGTTATTATATATTACAAAAATGAAATATTAATGAAAAATTTAAAAAATAAATATTTGTTATTTTAAACGTTAAATTGTTTTTATAAGAGTTGGAATATTTTCTTTGTTAAATAATAAATCTTTTAATTTAAAAATAAAAATGAATGAAAATGTATTGTATTAAGCTACGCACCCTATTTAAATAAACCATACTTTGTGTTCCCTTTACTTGTTTGCACTTCTTTCCAAAATTTGGTTTCGATCAGACAATGTATATCAATTTTAGACGGTGTGGCGGACAGATGGATTAATGCGTATCCGGTAAATTGCTCGAAATTAATTGCTCTACAGAAAATTTACTCGAAATTAATTGTTCGAAAAATAATTGCTCGAAAGGCAGTTTGCTCGAAATCTGTGGTTAAAAAAATAAGACTACATTGTTATTATTATTTACTATAAGATAAAATAATACAACTTCATTGTTAATAAATGAACAGTTAAATTTAAATAACGAGTACATTTATATAACAGGTCTTATTTTTTTCTCGAAAGGCAGTTTGCTCGAAACCTGTGTTTAAAAAATAAAACACGTGCTAAGCATTTGCTTTTTTTGCACATTTCACATTTCCATTAAATCTTATTGTTCACTGTTTTGTCCTTAATATATAGATATATCCATCCAAACGTCTTTCCTTTTTTCGCTCTCAACAAAATTCATGTCCATCACTAGGGTTCGAGATCACCAAAATTACTGAAATAGAAAACAAATCTAGAAAGAAAATCAGGACTGCTAAAGTTGAGTGTTATGGCTCCTTTTATATCCAGCTCCGTTGAAGTATCGTGAGACGGCGCAGTTTACGGGGTGCTTCGAGCTTCGAAATTACTTCGAGCAATCTGCCTTTCGAGTAAGTAATAGTTCCAGAAATTATTTTTCGAGCAATTGATTTCGAGCAATTTAGCTAGATCCGGATTAATGGAAACCACAGAATTTTATATATAGATGTAGATTATGAGTCAGCCGTCATAAAAATATGATGTAATATCATTTGAAAAAACTGATTTAAAAATTATCAAATCCCTGCTTCGCCATCACAAGAAATATATATGTATTTATCCACATGTTTCAAAGATTTAATGTATTTATTTTTCAATCTGACATTTTTATTATTTCAAACGTGATTTTACTTGATATCCGTGTTTGAATAGACGTCTAGTTTAAAAAAGGGGTGTGTAACAAGTGTACTGGTCTGCGTACGCGACAAATGTTAATAAACGTCTCCTGCTCTCCGGAGGTGTTTGAATTTGTATCCTACTTTGTACGATAAACCACCAACATATTCGGCGCAATTTAAAGCGCTCAACCACTTAGAGCATCACAGCTTACCAATGTTCTATTATCCTTTTAAAGAGTGAAAATTTAGAAATGTTAATTTGTACTGCTAGACATTCGCACCGGAAGCATCAATACGTACATTTTCGGTGTCAATCTGAGGACAGTGCAGAGGACTCGGAAAGGATTAGTTGAGACTAATGGTGATTACGAAGGACGTCACCCGGGAAAAAAACTCTCTCTAATCGTTCTGATGAGAAAAGAACTCGAATTTGCTGTTGAGGCGAACCTCAAATGCCTTGTTGGTCAAGTGACTTCTGGAAGAGGCTATGCCTCGGAACAGGACTCTGCACAATGCTGCACAAGCAGGAGAACTCAACTTTCCAAGTTTTTCATTCACCACTTCGGTGGCTGGGTGTTGAAATTTGGCTCAAGTCACTTGAAAGAACCAACATATTTATCCACTGGGATATGTATCACTGAGGAAAAGACCTAGAACAATCTAATTCACAAACACTTACCCAGAAATAATCCACTCAGTAAATTTTTACAGAAATACACTAAAACTAAAATACAGCTCTACAGATAGTCTTGAAAAAATATTAAAAACATAATAATAAAATGTGAAACCAATACAAAAAAAACTGTGTAATAATAGCCATTCCAAAGCAACAAACAACGATAATACCAATAAATATAACTCCATAAATTCAAACGAATGGCCAATGTAAAACCGATGTTAAACTGATTCTAGTGTTTACCTAAACAGTATTTCTATTATAGGAAATCCAACAGTTAAAAGAATCTTATATTGGGAGTACCAAGAATTCTTTAAAAAAATGTGTTGGTATCAACAAAATATCTTTCACCAATAACGCTTACATAGTAATTATCTTATGTTGTTTATTCTGATTTAGTATTGCTATTTATTGCCGTAATTTTAGTGTTATCTATATCGTATATAGATGTTTCACATTGTAAATTTTATCTACAGGTTCTTTTAAGAAGCTTCATGCATCTGAAATTTTTAAAACATTGTGTTGAAATTAAATCTGTCTGATTATCCTCCTTCCCCTCCCCTCAGAATTCATTGAAAAATTATACCTGTCATATTTGTCTACAATCAAAATACCTTTGTTGCATACATGTTATCCGTATTTGTTAACGATGACATGTCTAAGGTCCAGTGTATGATGACATATAAAAATAACTTCACCCACCCTCTCATTCTAAGCTTAATTTTCTATTTAGCATTGATCTGACATTTAATTGGTTGATCAAGACAAACCCACAAGTCTATTTTTAAACGCTGACCTTTTGTTTTCACACCTCCCCTTTATCTTTCGGGAAAAAGGTAAAACTTTGCTCCTGAAATTTTCTTTAAAATTATTTAATCACCAGTCATCCACCATCACCTGAAGAGGTACTATTTAGTGCCCAAAACACAAAAGGTATTGTCTATCGATATCAACATATTTTTGTTAAAATATATTAAAATAATAATAATAATAATATATTGGTCTAATTTGTATTGAGCACGTTTTAAATATAAATGCTATGAACGGCGGAATTTTACTTCATTTGTTCTTTCAATATATATATATATATATATATATATATATATATATATATATATATATATATTTGGTTGGATAGATCTACCCAACCAAATATGTTAGCTCTATCTCTGATATTGAGCGCTTTCTAATAAGTACCACGCATATAATATATAATTACACATATATATATATTTATTTATATTTATATACACTTTTCACACACACACACACACACACACACATATATATATATATATATATATATATATATATATTATTGATGTGTGGCTGGGAGATCAGAACATTCGCTATTGGACTATGAGACACTGCATTCGAATCTCACAGTGATCGACTTGTCTGGATGATGTGTCTTTGATTATATCGGTCTGGCGATTCCAGTGTGTGGCACATTTGGCAAGTGCCCGATAAGCAAATCAATAATGACACAAAGACGCGCGGAGTTACTGTGTGTGAAAGAGCTTTTAAGAAAGTGTACAGTACATGGATTATGAAAAGGGAAATACATATAATATACACTCTAATAAAATACCTTTCAGCCATTGTAGTATTATTTATATCCCTATCGGCTCTTCTACCCCGGATCAAAGTCGCTTCCCCGACGAATTTATCTATGATCTGAAAGCAAGATTTTTTTATCTAAAAATGTCACGCACTCCCACGAACGATTAAACTCTCTCTCACACACATATATATATTTATTAAAGACATTTTTTTATGTTTAACGTTTTTTTTATAGATACAAGTATTTAAGTAAATGCTCTGTTTATAATAAACAGTATTAAATAACATTTACCGGCCTGAATGTCCGAGAAATTTTCATAGAAAAACCGGAACCGTCATTTACGCTGACGTGCGTAACCTCTCGGCCACAAAGGATCGTTCAGTTGGCAAGTTTGAATTTACTGCTTATAAACTTCAATCTTCCATGAATCTCGTACATTCATAACTGCTCATGGTGTATCAAATGTAAACAAATGACGTCATATATTAAGACATGGACAATTTACCGGCCTGAATGTCCGACAGCATTTACTTCAATACTTGTATCTATAAAAGAACGTTAAACATAAAAAAAATGTCTTTAATAAATAAATTGTCGGACTTTGTCCATTTATATATATATATATATATATATATATATATATATATATATATATATATATATAATTATTTATTTTTAAAAAATTTATAACATAAATATGTTATAAAATCACTACAAAAATAGCCATTTTGTTTCAACACCCCCAGTGTCTTATCAAGTGATGATGTTGAATGTAAAATAAATGGTTTTAAAAGTTACGAATTAATTAACAATCCTTCACAAGGGGAAAACGTTGTTACAAAAGCTAGATGGGCCAATCAAAATACAAGTATAGGAAAATTCAAAAAGCTTGACAACGAAGTCATGTTATAATAGCTATTCAAATATTTAAAATATGGGTAGTATTAAAAAAGAATTTATTCTAACCAATAAGTACTAAATTATATGATAAAATTTAATATTAAAATTAAAAACTGCTAATTTCAAGATCAAAATTTAATCGCTATTAAGTTTACAACTATAAAATTACTGAAGAGAAAAGAAGAAATATATATGTTATTCAATTTATTTCTTCATTGAAATTACTTTAGCTAATTTTATATCCGGTCTTTTGACAATGTATCCATTTTAATCCTAAGAGTGCGTGAATTGGGTCCTAAACCCACGCGTAAAACAAACGCAATCAGATTATAATATATAAGCACCCAGACATATTTAAATATATATACACACACAAAAAAAGAGACGAGACAGAGAACATCACCGCGATCGAATAAAAATAAAAAAGAAAAAAGGGGAATAAAGAAACCAACGCACACGTACATACATACACTATTAAAAGTGAATACACTTTCATACACATAGACAATTATAAATACATGCGCACACATCCACAGACATTGACCCAGACAATTGGATACAACAATCAATAAATATTTAAGACTGAAAGTGTCATGACATAAATGCTCAGCATTTACTGAAATAAAACTTAAGCGAGCAAATATACAGAGATAAAAATGATTAAAAAAAAATATAATATTATTTAATATATTAAAATAGTGTATGTAAATATAAAATCGGACGTCAAAGTCAACACCCATAGGTAACTTCGATGTCCACCTCACACACATACATATATATATATATATACATATATACACACATACACACACACACATATATATATATATATATATATATATATATATATATATACATGCATATACATACACACATATATATGTGCATATATCTACATACACACACACAAATAAACACATATATACATATACATATAATAATTTTTCTTTACACACACGCACACACATATATATATACACACATACACACATACATGCACACAGAAATACATACAAATAAATACATAAACATATACATATGTATATATCTCCATGATAATAAGTACACATACACATACATATATACACATATATACCCACAATTATACACCCATACATGTACACATACTCACATGTAAATACATATATACATACAGCAATATAAAAATATAACCATATATACAAACATATACTAGCTCATGTGGCCGTAATGACATACCCAAGTTTCCATACCTACACGTACACACAATCTCATATACAATAGGTTTCAACATACACATATACAACCGCAAACATACATAAGTAAATACATACACATATATATACATATACACATACATATACATATATATTTATATATATTTATATATATATATATATATATATATATATATATATACATATACATACACATACACACACAAACACATACACACATATATATATATATATACAAAATACCTATCTATAATAACAAGTACACATATATACCTACATACACATAAATACAACGACATTCAATCAAATACACATATAAACATGCATACATGCACATACATAGACATAGACATACATCCATATACATTCAAACACAAAAATATATGTTTCCTAACATACATATATAAACACATTCATACAAACAGAAATATATGTAAATATAAATTTAGGTACACACCATAACAGTCCATATATACATATACATATACACACACATATCCATATACTTACATATACATATATATGTATATATACATACATACACAAACATACACATACATGCATATATATACATATCTACACATACATACACATACATTCATACATATATACACACATAAATACATATATACATACATATATATACACACACCTACCCACATACACAAATACACATACATACACATGTACATCAATATTTTTAACCTCTTCTCTTCTCCTTTTTATCTTCTTACTTTATATATATATATACACACATATATACACACATATATACACATACACATATATGTACACATACACACATATATGTATATATATATACACATACATACACATACATATATATATATATATACAAAACCTAGCAACATATTAATACACTAATATACAAATATACACAATCCACATTACAAACACACATAACTACACACAAATATATATATACATATATATATACACACATATACAGAAAAATGAATAACACTATGTAATTATACAATACACAATCATATCGTCAGATTGGCCATCAGGCAATAAATGTTATAATCTATTAAACTTGCAGCGATATATCATTATCATTTAAAGTATACGACCCCTATAATAAGTTAAATTTATAACGGTGTTTACAATTAACCGTTAGTTCAAATCTTTGATTTAAGAGATCAGCCTTGTTTTAAAAACTAATAATTTCAAATTTTTCATTAAGACATAGGTAACATGGGGAATATAGGAAGTTACATTTTCAGGCTTTCTTAATCAATGTCCATTTAACCGTAGGTGTTTTGTTCTTTTCTTTTAGATTCCAAAAGTACTTGGATAATGAAGTCATGTACCTATAGTCACTGTTATTAAAAGATCGCATATGCCCCCGCCAGCGTTCTTTGAATGTTTTCATTGTGCTACCAATGTAAAACTATTTTATATTTGGATTCTCAATAGTTGAGATGGTACTAAGATAGACTACATAATTAATCCCACAGTTATTTTGTAGTGGACAATTACTAGGATACCTACAATTACATAAGTTATTATTCGTGTTATTATATTTAGTATCACTGTTAGTAATCTTTTGAGTAATCAAGCATTTCGAGTCCCTATACTTGTTAAAGATTAAGTTGTTATGTTTTTAATTATTTTCTCTAGGTTATCTGCACAACTATAGCTTAATTTAAGGGTATTAGGATTAAATATTTTACTAAGTGGGTTAGTTTCCGGGTTAGGGAAATGTTTCTTGATGAGGTTTAGAAACATACGTCCTAATTTAGATTTAACCATTATATTGAAAGGTGGAGTGAACTAGATGATCTTTCTAGATCTTCTTTTCTTATTATGGTTGTAATCGACAGGGTTTTTATATTGAATAGTGACATCTTTGTATCCACTATTTTTAAATGCAGAATTGTAAAAGTCACGATGTTTATTAAAAACATCTTTGTTAATGGAAGAAGGTATATGTTTGATAACTGAAAGGGGATGGTTTGAATTTGGATGTACGTATATCGGGTTGGAATTAACCTTCACATATGGTTGGAAAGAGTTGCTAGCAAGGTTTAGGGTGACGTCTAGAAAATCCACTTGTTTAACATTAGTAGTGACTATTGTCCTACGACCTAAATCCTTAAATATCCTTTGTATCATTATCCTAATACAGTCGACCTTAATTTTAGTGGAGTTTTTAACAATTATAAGCCATCATCTCTATACAATCCTACAATATCTAGACAATCAAAGGCACTTAAATTATACAAAAGAAATAATCCAACCAGGTCAGAAGCGTCCGCAGAATATAGAGAACCCATCAAAATGTCAAAATTGTTGTTGCAAGACTTTTTGGTCCACTGTTCTTCCTTGTAGATTAGAACAGAATTTCGGCATTTCATGATGATGTCCACTTCACTCTCAGAAATATCAGAGTATTCCCGGGCGAAATCCAAGGCCAACGTGAAAAGATCCTTCGATATAGAGGGATAATAGTCGATAATATCGAACTGTATAAAAGTACAGGTGCCCTTATATCGGATGTTATTAAACCAGTTGGTAACATCAGCTGTGTTAACCCACTGTAGTAGTCCAAGGGTGTTTTTTATGGAGTGGTTGGTTCTTTCCAATACGGTCTTACTAATTCTACCGATTTCCGGTCTAGTAGGGTTTATAAACCTAGTAGATGGCTTAGTTTTGAATTCGGGTTTATGGTCTTTTAACAAGACGTAGGCCTCCTTAGTTTGTAGTTTACCGACCCGATCACTAATCAATAGGTTATTTGATTTTGATTTACTGATACTGTTAATGCTATCTACTTGGTTGAAGTTATTTGTATCATTTTTTTTTTTGTAGTTTCTGGTTAGACTATCCCTAACTAACGTATCATAATCCTTAGGAGATAACTTATAAAAGTTATCCGTTTTATCGGATTTAACATATATATCAGCAGATTTATTAATGTCCGTGACGATACTATCAAGATTTTTTTGAAAGGCATTTTTGTATTTATAGAAGGTTAATCCCTTTCTAGTTCATTTTCAAAAGCAGATAATTACTAAATAATTGGTGCAGTTTTTAAGCTTTTAAAATCATAAATTTCGTGTTCACACAATGGTTTCTTATTTAGAAGAAAAAAGTAAGCTTTCCATCTCATTCTTCTGATAAGGTTTTCAGTTTGCAGGGTTAGATGGACGAAATAATCCCTTTTGTTTGTGGTGGGAATATTCTTAAGTGATACTCCGAAATTGACTCTATCCATAGTATAAGAATAGAACAGGCAGTGCTCGACAGTAATGTATATGAGATTGTGTGTACGTGTAGGTATGGAAACTTGGGTATGTCATTACGGCCACATGAGCTAGTATATGTGTGTATATATGTTTATATTTGTATATTGCTGTATGTATATATGTATTTACATGTGAGTATGTGTACATATATGGGTGTATAATTGTGGGTATATATGTGTATATATGTATGTGTATGTGTAGTTATTATCATGGAGATATATACATATGTATAGGTTTATGTATTTATTTGTATGTATTTCTGTGTGTATGTATGTGTGTATGTGTGTATATATATATATATATATATATGTGTGTGTGTGTGTGTGTGTGTGTGTAAAGAAAAATTATTATATGTATAAGTATATATGTGTTTATTTGTGTGTGTGTATGTATATATGCACATATATATGTGTTTATCTGTGTATGTGTATGTATATATATATATATATATATATATGTATATATGTGTGCATATATATATATATATATATATATATGTGTGTGTGTGTGTGTGTGTGTGTGTGTGTGAGGTGGACATCGAAGTTACCTATGGGTGTTGACTTTGACGTCCGATTTTATATTTACATACACTATTTTAATATATTAAATAATATTATATTTTTTTTAATCATTTTTATCTCTTTATATTTGCTCGCTTAAGTTTTATTTCAGTAAATGCTGAGCATTTATGTCATGACACTTTCAGTCTTAAATATTTATTGATTGTTGTATCCGATTGTCTGGGTCAATGTCTGTCGATGTGTGTGCATGTATTTATAATTGTCTATGTGTATGAAAGTGCATTCACTTTTAATAGTGTATGTATGTACGTGTGCGTTGGTTTCTTTGTTCGGACATTCAGGCCGGTAAATTGTCCATGTCTTAATATATGACGTCATTTGTTTACATTAGATACGCCATGAGCAGTTATGAATGTACGAGATTCATGGAAGATTGGAGTTTATAAACAGTAAATTCAAACTTGCCAACCGAACGATCCTTTGTGGCCGAGAGGTTAGGCACGGCGGCGTAAATGACGGCTCCGTATAGGATGCAGGTTCGAATCCTGTCAAGGAACGAATATTTTCTATGAAATTCTCTCGGACTTAAATGTTATTTAATACTGTTTATTATAAACAGAGCATTTACTTAAATACTTGTATCTATAAAAATAACGTTAAACATAAAAAAATGTCTTTAATAAATATATGGATATTATATTGTATTTTACGTTCGTATGTTTTAGGAGAGATATAATTGAATTAAAATTTATAAATTCATATTAGTTTATTGATACCAGACTATTTATACCATATCCATTGCGAGTAGAATTTCTTCTCTTCTGAAAGCGGTAATATTTTCCTTTTAGATTGATTAATTCATATCTATATCCCAGAGTAAACTTTTTATATATATATATATAGACAGAACAAAATATGAAATCAAAACACCAAATTAATTTGTGGATTTTTCCTTTCTGGCCCGAAAGCAAAAGTACATCTATATCTTTCCAACAGTAAATAACCACCCATCTTGAAATAATATAATTAAAAGTTACCACGAGCGATTTTGATAGATTCAAAAAATGGTCTTTATAAAAAATTGGGGAATTAATTTCACTTTCATGTGTTCATTTTGCAGACGATTCAATTTCGTTCTTTCTTTAGACGTTTTTTTTTTTCATTTTCTATATTAGATTGATTTTTATTTAAAAAGATAACAAACTATGTATCAATAACAGTTGTCTAAAAGAAATAGAGTCATGAATATTTTGGTTCTCGCTTGATATAACGCATTTTTTTCTTATGTCTTTCGGCTTATAACTCAAATCCCCATGGTACCTGAAATAATTAATGATTACTCATAAATTCGCATGTTTTACGTACCTCCGAAACTATTTTCATTCCCAATGTTGTAATTATATTAAATTATCAAATAACTGAACTGTTAATAGCTGCAAGAAGTAGCAAAGTATTAACAAAACCGCATTGAATAAAATACAGTATGGGTAATAATGAGATATTTGTTTTATTTAATAACCTCCGTACGGGAGAAAGCTGACTATTAAGCTTCGTAAGTGAAATTAGACGGCAGACTTTATGTTTGAAACTTACTCTTTTGTAATCATGTTCGCATTACTACACATTATAAAGTCTTTTCTTCCATGATGCTCCAGTTAGAAACCTCGTTTCGAAAGAAAAACCAGTAAAAGTGAAAATTGAATGTCTTTGGCGAGATGTGAAAGTGTCTCGTCAGTATTCTCATGATTTAGTTGGCCGCTTCTTGCTTGATATATTGTCTGAACTTGGAATTGTTTTTGCCATTTCTTTCTCCTGTTGTTCTTAATTTTTATTGAAAGCATGCCTCCCAAGCCCACTATTTGGTGAAGGCGGTGGATTGGCCGTTGATCCCCCCCCCACAGGGTCGATGCTTGGACTTAAGGTAAGCTGTACATTCACTTGTTATTATGAGGAAGAAAGCGGACAAACACTTGCTGCCCTGTGTGAGTATAATTTCGCACTACCGAAAACTAATTTATTTTTTTTCGATTTTCTTTAATTCTTTATTTTTCTTTTTTTAATCTTTAAATTTTGTTTATTTATTTTTTCTCCCCCTACTCGTCAGCGTGTTTGCCCATATTAACACATTTTGTCCTAATCATTCTAACCTATTCGATGGTCTAGTTAGAAACTCCGTTTCGAAAGAAAAATCAGAAAAAAAGGGAAAATTGAATTTCTTTGGCTAGATGCGAAAGTGTCTCGTCAAAAATATCTAAAATTTAAAACAGAATTTGCTAAGTTTCAGGCACAGTCAGGGAAAATGATTTTGTCTTAAGAAATCATGACAATTCAGACAGAATAAAAAGAGAATCTTTGGACAGTCAGATGCAGCAAAATTTTGAATGCCTGTGCCATTGAAAATCATTGCACAATCGATTATCACAAAATACATTGCAGCTACAACAATTTTCTTCCAATTGTTAGTTTTGTAAATTCAGTCATGTTCTTTTCTTAGATTGGTTGCTCTGTCCGAGAGGTCTAAGTTTCATTTACTACTACACTATAATATAATTGGATCTATGCCTTTTCTGACGGCAATAACATGGAGTGAATACAGGTACAGCCAGGATATGAACCGTAATAAACTTTTGCGTCAACATACTTCTAACCCTAGGGTCGGCAGCTCATTCGACCCCGCGGGCCGGATTTTATTATAATGACGGGTCGCGGGCTGGACGAAGGTCATTAATGAAAAATTAAGGAAAATTACATATGCAGACCCCTGTCAACCTAAATATTTAAAACCATAATGAAAATAAACATTGATAAATCAGAAAAACAAAAGAAAATCTAAAATTACAAAAACACCTAACAAAAATTACTTTTCCTCAAGGAACGTTAAAATACTTCAAAGTGAAAAAAATCAACCGAAGTGAAATGGATGAAATTACGACGTGTAGGTTGGAAACTGTTATTGAAAATTATTCCACAAACGAAACACACACACACATCAAACAAAAACGAAGCACATATACCCATACATACGAGTAGAAATAGCTGCAAACATATACCCTTACGTACGTACACATGCGTTATCATCCACACATTCACGAGGCATGTATGTATAATGCGCGTATGTTTAACTGTCTTTAGATTTCTGCTACCTCGCATGTCAGTCCCTCCCTGGCCTCTTTCACTTTATCGTTCCTTTCACTTCTGTTACTTTTTAATTTAGCCAAGGGTCATAACAAATATGCATCCATTATTTGACATTAAACGCAACTTGGTAAAATAAGTCTCATGAAAGATAACTGGCAGATAGTCTAATATTTTTAGTGCACTGATATGTGTAGACATTCTATGGAAAATGACATATAACAAATTCCATTTGAAGGTCTTCTCTCATGTTAAAAATAGAGTCCTTGTTAATCAGGCTAGCAGGCCGGTCAAAATGCCTTCGCGGGCCGGATCCGGCCCGCGGGACGTATGTTGCCGACCCTTGCTCTAAACGGAAGCGTAATAAAGTAACTTTTATTTATCATGACGGTAGCATATTGCGCATTATAATTTCTGGTATTTTCTTGAGTTCAAAAGAGGTTTAGTTCTCCTATTTTCAGTTTCCAGCATTTGTTTTGAACTATATAGAATCAGATATTGGAGACATTTCAAAGTTTTATTTCCCTAACAATAACTCCAATTATATAGAAATAGTCTAATGAAGAAGCATAGATTGTTATTTACTAACCGAATTCATATTCTGACTGTATTTGTTAAATTCATTTGTGTGACTGAAAAATGCATGAATTTATATAAACAAGTGGAAGGCATTACGAGCACAGCGCTATCCATCTGCAAACTTGAAACATAGGATAATTGGAACCAAAATAAGAGTGTGTGTGTGTGTGTGTGTGTGTCAAAACAAAAAGAGAACTTTTCTTAGCTGACGCGTTTTGTTCTCTGAGGAACCCATATCATGGCAAATGCCCCTGAGAGGACGAAACATGTCGGCGAATATGAGTTTTTATTTTGTCCTTTTACACAAATACTCTATCGGAAATTTTACACGCACACACAGACAGATAGAGCACATACACACACACACACACACACACAGATAACACGCACACGCACATACACGCACGCACACATACACGCACACACGTGCACACACACACACATATATATATATGCGCGTTAGTGTGTGTGGATGGTAATTATTTCGAATGCAATTCCATGAATTATTTCCTTACATGATGTATAATAACAGTCATGGCTAGAATACGATTGTCAGGATAAAAAGATGATCGAAAGTATAGCATGCTCGTAAAACAGGGCCTGTTTATTGTGACTACAAATAGAAAGGAATTATCCACCATCTTATGCATTTTCGAATATACATTGTTTAGTTGTTCATAGATATTTTCAATGTGCGTTTTTTTTCCACATTGAGATATTGAAGGATACAGCTCTGATTCATGGGTACTTTCATATCAGGAAAGATGTTGCCATATTTTTATCTTTTGACAAAACAAACAAAAATGAATTATGGGCTACCATTTGGAAGTTTCGCAATCGACTGCCAAATTATTACATTTAGACATCGTGGGCCAACATAAAAAGGAGACATTACTTGTGGAGAAGCCCTTACCACGCACACAGATCTGCCTCGTTCTTTTCGTATCTATCTATCTACCTATCTCCGGCAAGATATCTCCATTTTACAAATGGAAAAGCTAGATGTAACTATACTGTCTATGTTAACAGTTTCTTCTCTCGTAATTCGCGCCGGTGGAACTCCATTCCGGTTTTTCGCTTTTCAGTCAAATTTGTTTTTATAAAATGTAAATTTAAATGCAATATCAATAATTATATTTTGTCTACTTTCTGCTCTTTTCTTCATCTCACCTGTTAAATTGACAAATATATCATTTACATTAAGTTTTCTTGGGGAATTTATTTGGAGTTATTCTTTAAAATGCAGAATCATTGACATTTTTGTGTAAACTGGTTTTGACTCAATCTAACTATCTATCTATCTAGAATCCTGTTTTTTTTTTCTATTTTTCTTTCTCCTCTATAACTTTATCTCAGTTTCCTTCACTTATCGGCTTTTCCCCCATGCTTGTGATCAAATGAATAACATATCTATATTATACAAATAGTCTATGACTGTGTGTTTGCTTGCCTGGTTGCATGTTTGCCTGAAGCGTCTGTCCGTCGCAAAATGCCTTCCGAGTTGTTTATACATTAAGTACTTTTATTTTAACTTTCTTCAAACAGACATTTTTTTAATTAATATATTTTTTTAAGTTAAAAAAAGACAAACATATCCCAGTTGCTGTTTCGTCCAGTTTTTGTAAAGTAATTATTTATATTTCAGCTTTCTTAAAGAAACATTATTTTAAATATTTAAAAAAATATTTCTAAAATTAATCTTATTTTAAAATATTTTGAGTCAATAAGATTTAAAAATACGAGTTGTTTTTACAGTAGATAACTTTATTTTAACTTGCTTCAAACAGGAAATTTTTCAATTAAAATATTTTTTATGTTGAAGACAGACGCAAAAAGATCCCGCTCTGCTGTTTCGTCCAGTTGTTTGTAGAATAGTTGTTTGTTTCATTAAACAGACAATATCTTAAATATTTAAAAAAATATTTTTTTAGCATATTTTTAAAATATTCTCAAGTGAATATGATTTAAAACATGAACTTGTAAACTAGACCAATGATGAATTGAACGAATTGAAATATTTAACTGAATCATAATAAAATTAACTTTCATTTCAATGGAATGTTGAAATCAGCTTCATTCTTTTCTTCATCTGAACCGTCAGTAATCCAACTGGTAGTCTAGTATACATATATAACTGAGCGCCTGTTGAGAAATCTCGCTCCATCCAACTTTAATACTTTATCGATTAAATTGTGTGATAAAGATGAACCTGTTAAGAAAAAAAAATATTTTAACGATGTTTCCTCACCGTTTTATAGATAACACCGCTTTAGAATTTAAAAAAAAAATGTATCCAAAATATATATTTTACTTTTTTATTTTGTTGGATAATTCCACATCCATCATTATCTTAATTGGCGGAAGAATATATTTTTTATGTATTTAGATGTATTCATAGAAATACATCATCGTCCCGTGCATGTAATCAGTAATAAAGAGTAATAAATTCATCGACATTCACGCCGTATTGCCTGAATATTAAATTGGCAAATATGTCATTTACATTAAGATTTCTTGGGAAATTTATTTGGAGTTATTCTTTAACATGCAGAATCATTGACATTTTAATGTGTAAACAGGTTTTGACTCAATTTATGGGACACCTTCCTGCAGCTGCTCACTTCAGTACGAGCCAATCGTCGTCGTCGGCATCCGTCCGTCTCGAGAGACGATGGAGTAGCGCGTTGCGATACAAGCCTGGGCGGGATATATGAAGAACTAGGGCTGCCCAGACGTCTAGTTCCCCCTCTTGGCCTTGCTAGCAGAGTCCAAAGGAAAGGATACACCAATACAGTTTGGTACCAGCGCGGCTGCAGGAAGTTGCCGGAAGGTAGCATAAAGTGCCCTCCATCCGCGTTAGGGGCTCCACTCCAGGTTTGAATTCAGAGCTTTCCTTCTCCTAGACCAGTTGCCATCCAAAGCTATAGAACCCAGTCTGTCCTGCTATTTACTCATTGAGGGAGGGAGAAGAAGAGGATTCACACCTTTCCCAATGGTATCAGCACGTAAGTGAATGTAATGGATTCGAATGGAATTAGAACTCGAACCGATTCCTCAATCCAAGCCGCTATCCATTACTCCACCGTGCCTCCTGTATGAGCCAATAAAAGATGAGAAATCGTGTAATAAACATTATCAAAATTTACCTATCTAATGAAAAATCTTGTGGCTAACATTGCCACAGAGTTGTAAACGTTGAGTCTGAGAACACAATCTAAATCCTCTTTCAAATTACGTATGCTTTCAGGGTCATGGGATCTCAGTGTAATTCTGAACGCTACGGTTTTATTCAAGTACAACTGCTCGATTGAATGCATGTTTTTATTATTTGACAAGTTGAACGAACATCGACTATGGATGGTAATAATAATCACGAATCTAATATTTGAGTTTCATACTTTTTATATATTTTTGTCTATTCATACGATTTGGTTCGAGACTTGTCAGTGGACAAATTCTTCGGAAGCTATCGAGTTATTTTGCTTACAAGATATCACATATCATCGTGAATCACATATTGAGGGTTTAAATACCGAATAATCTAGATTAGGTTAACTTTCCCGGAGGCCATGATCAAGATCCACTTAGTATAGTTGCGCATTAAATCCCAGTTTAGTTCTTTGAATGTTAAAGAAACACAAATATCCCTCGGGAAAGACAACCTTGTAAACTCCGTAGCCTCTACAGACTCACTGATGCCAACTTATTTTCCAACATAAAGATAAAATATATGTCTATATCTCTGAGATGATGTCTCATGATTACTTGTATTATTTAAAGTATTCGGAATATTATCCTCAACTTCACTGCCATATTCACAACGTCCTCAAAGATACATGGCCCAGTGGATAAAGACGGTAGTTAAATCCAATGATTAAACCCCAAAAGTTCTGAGTTCAGTACCGGGCCACAGCAGTGGTGAACCAAAAATCTTGGAGAGCTGTGTTAAAGGGAAATAACTAAAACATGCGGAAGACGCATAGCACGTGGAACTAGAATGATCTCTCCATGTGAACGAAATAAAGGGTTCGGTTCTAAATTTCAATCACCTAAAGAATGCCGGAGCGTACAACGGCCAAAACGTTGTAAATATGGCACGGAAGATGAGGGTAAGATTTCGAATAATGTAAATAAGACTTTTATTGGATCCAGTGAATAGACCCAAAGAGTTGCGAGTTCAATACCAGGCTACATTAGTAGTCAATCAATTCTTGGAGAGTTGAGTTAAAGGAAAGTAACTGAGACATCCGGAAGACGCATGACACGTGGAACTAGAACAATCTATCCAGGTGGATGAAATCAAGGGTTCAATTAGAAATTCTAATCACCTGAAGAAGCCAGGAGCATACAACGGCCGAAACGTTGTGAATATCGCAATGAAGACGAGGATAAGAGTTCGAATAATGTAAATAATACAAGTCCGTTTTTATTTTTTTTGATTGCTTTTCTGTTTAAGATTTGATCTTTCTGTATCCAATAATCGATTTTTAAGGATATAAATCCCATTCTTTTTTACTATTGAATTTAATATTTCTAAAAAGTTTAATACTATTAGCAACTTGTTTCCTTTTCCACTGCAGTGATGTGCTTTCCTGTGCCATTCTTATAAATATTTTCCTATTAACTATTCTGATGAAATCACCTGTATGGTACCTAGACTATATGAATTTAAACGCAGTACTGTACTTGCGTCAAGATATCTCCATTTTACAAACTGAAAAGCTCGATGTAACTATACTTTCCATGGTAACTGTTTCTTCTCTCCTACTTCACGCCGGTGGAACGCCATTCCGGCTTTTTGCTTTCCAGCCAACTTTGAACTTAAAATATGTAAATTTAAATGCAATGTTAATAATTATATTTTGTCTATTTTCTGCGCTTTTCTTCATCTCGCCTGTTAATATTGTTTTTTTTTTATTCTTTAACACTCAGCAACCTCTGCTTGTTGGTGGAATCGGGGGTGAAAAGAAAAGAAAAAAAAGATATCACTAGATTTGTTTTATATCTTTTCATGTATCTCAGAGCATAAAACATTTCATTCTACTTATATCTGATGCCAAAATTCGAGCATTGATCTTAATTTTTTCTTTGCACCTGCGTAGAATAGTTTGGATCACGTGGGACCATAGTTGAAGATGTTATTCCGAATTCATGATTCTGCCGGTCACGTATTCAGGGGACTGCGTTTGCACAGATGAGCGAACCCAATAAATTGTTTTCCTGAGAGCGTTTACATAAGTATGACGATGCACAGGATTGATGAGAGTTTTGTCAGCAATGGCCAGCAGGGTGCAATGGAAATAAGATAATTGCAGAAAACAATTGCAAGAACGTAGATTTTGCCTGCGAATCCTACAGAAAAGTCTCAGATGAATGAGAAACAGAAACGAATTGGTAGCATCCAGGAGAATAATTCGTTGTGGATGGGATTTAATATCCCCAGATTTCCAAACGAGAGGAAAATAAGTTGATTTTCAAAGATCCTTCCACGCTCAAGATTTTCTTAGAAGACTAGAAATGATTTTCTCTGAAAGAGTTTTAAGTGCAGGGAATATAATTTTCAAATGGTTATGTGACTTTGGTTTGTAGAAACAAACGTAACAGTGTTTTATATTAATAGAATCTATATGAATACGAACGTTGATTAGTAAGATATTTGATTCTATGGTACAGGTTTTCAATCTGATATGATAATGAATCTGATGTCAAATTATTTCTTTTTTTCAAAATTACAAGTTTTTTTCCAAAATCATCTCCATCAAGAGATACATATTTTTACAATTTTTTTAAAAATATTTTGATTTCGTATAGAAAGAATGATTCTTGTTTATTTTTAACCAGCTGTCTTCAATAACTTCAGTTTCGATATCGGCTAAAAATGTTGACATTTCAAAGATTTTCTTAATTTAAAGAGCTACCAGAAATATGATCGTGAAGAATCAGTCTTGTACGGAAGTTGTGAATTCTAAATTTCAGTCATCTCGCCTTCTACAAAAATTGTTAACTGCAATGCGTTATCATAATACAAAAAAATATCCATTTTGTGCAGGCGTATTTTGAGTGCATTTAAATGTCCATTGTTTTCTTATTTTTATGCTTACGGACACATGACGTTGAAACACCGTTTCCTGGACGATCATTGAATTTAAATAACATTGATCTTTTCGGAATACCAAATGCTGTAAGCTTGGATGTGCGGGTGGTGCAATGGCGTTTTTGATATTCTTCGGGAAAACAACATATTTGCTTCAAAGTTTGAAACACCTGTTCCAGGAAGATAAGTTTAAGCAATGTCATGCCTGGTCAGTACCTAGATGGGTGACTTCTAATGGTGTAATAGTTAATGACTCGAAATTTTTAATTGGAGAACTAGTTCTAATTCCTTTCGTGTTCATATTTACTCTTCTCCTTCCAGATATGGGTTAAATATTTAGAGTTTTATCACTAAATCATCCTAATCGTAAAACAAATCTTATAAATTAAATATATGTTCTGGCTTTAAATACCCCACAAAAGGGTTGATAATCCGTTAAAAATGAATCAATGAACCAATCTATTTCTATACATTTCAGATGGTAGGCACATTTCTACGGCAAAAATTGAGCACAATTCGATTGAGAAAAATCTATCACATAATGTCGGTTTTTGAAGATTTTTATCACTAAATGATTTTTATCTTAAAACAAATCTTATAATCTAAGCATATGTTCTGGCTTTAAATACCGCCCAAAAGGGTTGATAATCCGTAAAAAAAGGAATCAACCAATCAACCTATTTGTATGCATTTCAACTAACAGGCACATTTCTACGTCAACCCCCCCCCAAAAAAAATAACCGACCACAAGTCGATTGAGAAAAATCTATCACATAAAGCCGGCTTTGAATTATGTTTACTTTCGAACGTAGTAGAAAAGACTAACGAAAACTAGTACTTAATATTGTTACATATCGAAACTTCACTATGTAATTTTAAGCAATATGTTACAGAATACTGAATACATGTTTGAATATGTTTCTTCCGCGACTATTAGCGATACTAGGCGGTTACAGTCTATTTGTATGAAAGGCTTTTATTGAACTTCAATAATTACGAATTCATGAAATATGTATGCATATATTCATTGAATGGAACTAATTTCAATTCAAAACAAATTCAGTCGGGGAAAATTAGATCGTTGAATTTATGTTAACTTTATCCTCCCTTACCAAGTGGGCATAACCTGTTTTTCGTATACAAGAATGTTCGAACTCTTAGCTGAATTTGAACATAGACCGTTGCTTTCAGCGGAAAACATGCCACACTTTCAGATCCCAGGCACAGCCTACGTTAAAACATTTATCATTCACGTAAAACGTTTTTTATCAACATTGTAAATCAATAACCTCTTTCGTTCTTAATTTGCAGTATTGGTGAACTGAACCACCGCAATCTGGTTAAATGCAAGCTGACACTTGGCGATAAAAAAGAAATATATTAGGAGACAATAAATCGACCAGAGGTTAAATCTGCATTATGATATTACTCAGTTATGTGCCATGCAGGACACATGCTTAGATGAACATTTATCTTTCAGTACATGACTGATGAGACAATTTCTTCCTGTAGTAAGTTGTCATTTCTTTCAGCGGTAGAGCAGTTGCCATCCAAAGCTATAAAACTCGGTCTGTAGCTGAGGGAAGAAGAAGATTCATACCTTTCCCAAGCACGTAAGTGGATGTATTGAATTTGACTGGAATTCGAATTCGGCTCTCCAATTCCTCAATCCGAGCCGCTATCTACTCCTCCTCCGTACCTCTACTATTATTACAATGACAAAAAACTATCAGGACGATGAATCATGTTGTATTGTTAGGGTTTTCTTAATATTAAGAAATCATAAGGCCCGAAACCATACCTAACTCCGTGATCTATAATTGATAAATATTTTATTGGAGGAAATGTATTTTGTTTGTGTTTCACTTTTCAAGTATTAAAAAAAAAAAACTACTACACTCCATGGAAGAATGCGCAACTCATACAACTGAAGAATTCCAGCCATTGCTCATTTTCATGGGCAGATATATATATATATATATATATATATATATATCCCATTGAGCGTCCAAAGTTAACCAGGAGATGGGTGATTTCATTGAGCCATCTTCTGTAGAATGGTTACTGTCATGGGTCCTTACCTATAACTACAGAATGAACTCTTCCTAACACTATGTATACTACGCCTCTCAAGAGAGAGGGTCGAATCAAGCCGAGCTTCTCTCGGCTTGACGGTCGAACTCTCTGCCTCTGAGCAGAGAGGAAGCCGGACGCGGCTGCGCCGAAGGGCAGAGTCTCGTTCGGGGAGGTTGACCAACCCGATCCCGTTTATGCGGGTTCTACGGGCATTTTTTGGCCGAGGCTACGGGTCGGGTAACCCACGTAAAACTCGACCTTGTGCCACGTGCAACCCTTGTGGGAAGGTGGCTAGATACAGAATCGAGCCGATTTTCTCGGTTTGACGGTCGAACTCTCTGCTTCTGAGCAGAGAGGAACCTGGACGAGGCTCCGCCGAAGGGTACAGCCTCGTTCGGGGAAGTTGACCAACCCGATTCTGTTTCTAGAGTTTTTACGGGCATTTTTTGGCCCAGCCTACAGGCTCGGGAAACCCACGTTAAATTCGGCCTTGTGCCATATGCAACCCTTGTGTGGGGTGGCTAGATATCGAATCGAGTCGAGCCGATAGTAGTTCACTCCAAACCAGACTGACAGTCATACTAACACCTTCCACATCTTGTATTATTATTTCGTGTAATATACCTTCGTTATTTCTACTCTTGTGCTCGCGTTGTTCTTCCTTTCGTCCTAACCTTGGACCATAACAGTTACCAATCAAGGCTATAAAATCCAGCTAGTTACAACATCGCTAGATGAAGAAGAGATGGGTTCATGCCTTTCCCAAACGTTTTTGCGTATTAGTAAATGTACCGAACCCAACTGGAAATGAAACACGGTACCACGCTGCAATCCACTTCAGCACACCCACATTTGTCAATGGAATTTTGTAAATATATTTATTTATTAAGTTATCACATATATGTCAATTTATTTATTAAATTTTCCTAATTAAGATATGTCAATTTATTATAATGGTTTTGCTGGAAAGTTCTCGGATCTCATTCTATGAAATAATTATAAATAATTTGGTCACGTGTTGTTAGAGGTTTGGCATGTCAGCAGAATATTGTCCTTTCAAGGAATTTTAACATTTGGAAATAACTAAATAGATCTTGCAGCCAGGAACAGAGGCGACAACCTGTTTCATGCTTATACGTAATCGTATAAGCTTGAACCTGATTGTCACCGCTGAGTGTTGACTTCAATATCGACATATATATTTGCATACGCTCTATCTATGATGATGAGAATTGATATTTATACCATAAATATATCATACTTAAAACAGCATATACAACTATACACGGTGGAGTAATGAATAGCGGCTTAGATTGAGGACTCTGAGAGCCGAGTTTGAATTCCAGTCGAATCCATGACATTCACTTACATGCTAATAGCCTTGGGAAAGGTATGAATCGTATTTTTCTCCCTTCAGCTATGGGCAAATAGCAGGACAGACTGAGTTTTATATCCTTGGATGGCAACTGGTCTAGGAGAAGTAAAACTCTATATTCAACACCTGCGGAGGTTCGTTTGGGGACCTTGTGGCACGTAGTACACCAGTTCTCTGTATTCGCCCTTTTAAAAGTGTGGATGGTTCTACACGAAACCTCCAGCACTATAAAGAAATCACATTTTCTTTTTTTTTATAGTGGTGAAGGTGTATATATATATATATATATATATATATATATATATATATATATATATATATAAACATAAACTCGAACTGGAGACGGTTGACAAGGTACTATGTTTTTAATCTTAGTTCTTCGTATTTTCGTACAAGTGTTGTTTTTCTGGACATAAAGTTAGTAAAACTGGCCAAATGATCAGAGATTACTAACCAGGGTACGATAATGTTAAAATACCTCAGTTGAGTTACCCACATCGACCCATCATTTCATCGATCCAAACACCTATTTACCAGTTATCAAAATCCTTTAATGATATTATGACAATAAATCTATCTACAAAATACATGAATTTCTCCAAATCTATATGATAAATTCCGGAAGAAGTATCTACAATTTTATTGACCCTGATCTGACAATTCACCATCAGTCATATCCCCCACGGCGTATTGTGGCTTCCCTGTGCCTTTTCTAACAATATTTTACCGTCGAAATGGCGAGATGCAACCGTAAGTTCTATGTTAAAGCTTTCTTCGATCATACTTCTCGCATGTCAAAATCTTTGCCGGCATTTGCCTTCCCCGTCAACTTTCATCTTCAAAAATTTAAATCCTATGCCAGTAGTTATCGTTTGTTTTCTTTTATTGCTCTCTATGCTCATCAGCGTTTTATGATATTATCTACCACTCTGTAAACCGTTTTCATTCTTAATGGCCTTATTGCATTGCTTTCGAAGGGCAGAGTCTCGTCTGGGGATACTCTCTGCACGGAGGCAGAGAGTATAACCAGCTCAGCTGGAGTCCAATCTCCACCTCGCGACAAATTCCCGAAGGATATTTACCTTACCTCCACGTGAGGCAGAATGTAGCACAAGGCCGTTTTAATGCGGGGAAAACTGAGCTCATAGGCTCGAGGAAAAGTTCCCCGTAGACCCTATATACAATGGGTCGCATAGCCTCGTCGGTGTTCCTCTCTGCGCGAAGGCAGATAGTTTGACCAGCACAGCTGGAAACGAATCTCCAACGAATTGCCGAAGAAAGCCCCAGGTATATCCTGTGCTCACTATATATAGCTACTTATATAGTCATTCCACATAAGCAATATGGAGTGTAGGACATTCTGTTACAACAATTACATAATTCGATTCTACTTTCATCCATCAAACCTAATATTCCCTGAAAATTACAGAACGCTTACATAACTAAAATTCCCTTTTTATGACAATATTTATATTCAAACTAACGACCTCTCTATAGGAAATCTACTAGGAACGTGCTTCTCATGTGGAAAACAAAATATTTGAAAAAGTTATTTCGCCTAAAATATGTCCGTTGTGTAGATGATATATTCTTTTTATTTACTAATGGCTGGCCACTTGTATCCGAGCAAAATTGTCTATTAGGCAGGCTATGTTACGGTTTTTTGGGTATATACTATACATAACTAGTGAGCGAGTCAAAATGACTTATTTCCCTTTATAGTCTACCAATCAGAAGCCGCAGAACACTGTATCCGTCGTGTATAAAGGCGGACATCTTCGTTTTCCCTACCGGAAAGACCAGAGCCAACTTGTCAGGCGAACACGACAGAAGGAAGAACTACACTCTGCTGTGATATCCACTGTGAACCTGAACTAAGCTTTCCTACTGTCTCCGAAATATTCACTGTCAACCTCTGGATTCTATACTCGAAGACGACCGTCATGAAAATGTCTAACAGGCTAGCCTACCTCGCAGGCAAAATTCTGGTTTATATGGTAGCTATACTAAGAGGGCCTTAATTATAGTTTTTGGGGAACAATCGCATCATGTGGTGAAATGAAAAACCCGAACAAGGCCAGCACGCTCAAATCCTCGGTCACAATGTATTTTGACTTCCAGTTAGAACAACCATTGACGATTCTGAAATACTTCCATTTACCCAGTTTCTCTCTCAAGGCTTGGCAGCATTTTCAGACACATTTCAAAGGTGTGGCACGATGGAAACACCTCCATCCCTGACCGATAACATCAAGAAATCACTTACCTGATAAATAGACAATTGGTGAGATTGAGTCTCATGGCCAGAAAGGCAATGTTCTAGGCATTCAGATACATATATATATCTTTATTTTAGCTAAAATTAAAAAGATATCAAAAATCCCAAACTACATTCGAAAGGAAATGTCCTTAACTTTACCTAAAAAAAAAAAAAAAAAAAAAAAACTAATCTCTATTGTTTGGTGTTGCTGTAGAATCTAGTAAGATCACATATACTAATCCGTTAAACCAAAAAATGAAAAAATACTCACACCTTAATTTTGTGAATCCATATCCACTTAGATATAAAATAGATGCTATAAAATCTTTCCATGAAGAGAATTCATCGCCTAACTCCCCTACCTTAACACACACACACACACACACACACACACACACACACACATATACACATATATATATATATATATATATATATATATATATATATATATATATAGCTTCGAAAATACGCATTTTTATTGCGGTTAAGGGGTGTCGTCAGTGATGTAATTACTCAGATCATTGGGTAGTTTCGGGCATTACAACATCATACCATCGTCGCCGAGTCGACACCGTCAGAGCTGATCAGGCTCCGACGCACCCTCCTTCTGTACCACGCTATGCGACACTGATTTTTATAATTGTCTCAGCCGACTTGTACTCGATACTAGCATATATATATATATATATATATATATATATGGTTGGATAGATGTGAGTTTGTGACTGGGTTTCACGCTTTAGCAATCGTCAGACAAAATGATTAATTTTTTTAAAACTTGGGTTTATGTAGATTGCGTGTATTTGGTGTTATTGTGGAAGTGGTCGGGGAAACTTCGTCGTTTTGTCATCGTACTAACGCAAACATCGATGTATGCAGACACATATACATACTTGGTCGTCCGTCGGGACTCATACATATATAAACATATGAGGGCAGTTTTGGATATGACATATGTTTGTATATGGGTGGTGTTGTGTCTATACATACGCATTTGTATGTTGAAATTCAAAGATTGGGAGTGGAGCGTGCATATAATATATAAATAATTATACATATATATATTTATTTATATTTATATACACACACTTTTCACACACACACACACACACACACACACACACACACACATATATATATATATATATATATATAGTTTATGAAAAAGTAGGTAATCCGTATGGGTAGACCCAAGGAGTATAAAATCCAGAGAGCTCAATGTAAATCCAGAGCAAATAATTTAAATAAATTATTTCACCACAGCGTATCCTCAGACTTTACTTCCAAAGGTTGAAACAAAAAATGAAAAGAAATTTACACATTTTTGACGGGCCGTATTAAGCATACGTAAATTAACGAAGTGTGGAAATGAGTGGGAGAGTGAAGATATGAGTGAGTTAGATGTAATTTAATATTTCTATTTTTTCATACTTAAAATTACTTGAGGAGGTCCAGACATTGACACATTTAAACGGTTAACTTAACGGAAGTTATATATTGATATAGAAGGGGTAGAGGAGAAAAAACACATAAAAAGAAAAAGAAGTAAGTAATGAGAGAAGATGTCACTAATTTTCTTTGGAAAAAAAAACAGGCTCGAAAAAGACACTGTCATTTTGTTTTACTTTGAAAGTGTTATTTTGGAGTCCATAAAGATTATAATGTTTGATATAAATTTGAATCTCTAAACTGTCTACAAAGAATTTAATTTGATGTTTGTTAGTGATTTAATATTTTTTTTTTAATTTTGGGGATTTTCTATGAAATAGTCGATTAGAAAAATATTCATAGAAAGTGCATATAAAGAATAAAATTTTATTTTAAAATATAAGTTTACTTCTAGTAATCTTTTTATTTTTAATTTTTTTTTTATTATTGATTATTAAGTTGACATCTCTATCTGTTTGAATTTTGTTCATGAATTTAACTCTTGACTGTTTCTAGATAGGTAATCTCTTTTACTTAAAGTTTAGTTAAGTTAATATGAGGTAATATTTGAAGGTAATATTAAACATCTTGCTCTGCCATATACTGTATACACATACATGCGTTCCTTTACATGTGCAATCACTCTTACAGGTACTCATGTACCGATATACACAGGTAATTTCATGTATTAAAACCTACCTAGGTATAAAAAAATTCCAATTTAAATATTTTATCATCAATAATGACTATTAAACGGTAATATATTTCAATTTAAACTAAATTATCAATTTAAAAATTTACCTCCATATTATAAAGAATTTTAAACTCACACTTCAAATTGGAGAATATTAAAGGAGAAAATGAAATAAAACATTAATAGCAGGACTGTAAGTCCTTCTTTTATAATATTCTATATATCCATAAATATACACATACACACATATACACATATCCGTACACATACACACATATATACATACATATCTCTCTCTCTATATATACATATATCGATATATACATATACACACACATACACATATATATATATGTATATACCCATACATACACATATGTAGATATACACACACATACATACATATATACATATACACACATATATACCGACATATATACATACACACACACACACATATATATATATATACATACATACATACATATATATACACATATACATGCACATATATACATATACATATACACATATATATACACATATATACACATATACACACATATATACACATACACATATACACGCATATACACATACACACATACACAAATATATGCATATACATATATGCACCCACATGTGAGTGCATGCAAAAAACATATCAAAATACATACTTAATTACATTATTGTATATATATTCTCCCATATTATATATATATGAACTCACAAATTCCTATACTTATCAATACATACATACACCGATTACCCGCCATCCCATATCTTTGGAACGACATACATGTACCCATCTATATATAAACATCCACACTCACACATACATATATAGAAATTATAAAAAAATTGTATACACACTTAAATCCACACATATACATGTACCCACATATCCACACACATACATATATACATATAACTACATATATTTTCACCAAAAAAAACAGATCACTTATATACATACAAGTATATATACATACATATCCATATCCATACCCACCCACTCCAAATATGTGCCCACAATACACAAAAATAACTCATGCATGCCTATCTTTCCATATAAACCCATATACATATCAAAAGTCATATCAATGTTCAATTACATAGTTATATACATACAGTTATATGATCGCATTCATCTGTGCATAGCAACATTTCCAAAAGCAAAAACAAACAAATATCATGTAATATTAGTCTTCCTATATAGTTATTCCTAAATATATTTAGTTAGATTTAGGTTGTTTCTTATGTCGGCATTTAAAAATTAGTACATTATGTCTGTTTAGTAATAAATCCGGATCTTTATGCTTTATTATGAGTTTTTTTTTTTTTATATATAAATAACTATCGTCTGTTGATATATATATATATATATATATATATATATATATATATATATATATCAACAGACGATAGTTAATAACATTTTTCAAAACTACCTCATAGATAAGCAAATTAAAGTATCTTCTTCTAAAGCAACACCAACAATATAGCTGGGCTATAAATGTCTGAGCTGATGATAATAAAAAATAGATATTGCCATAAAACTAATCATAGAAAATAATAGGCTTGCGGTGTTACAGGACGGTGTTATCGTCAATTTATAGTAGTAATGCTGGTCTGATCTAACTATAATGACAACTCGTGGCAGAAGTACAATTTGCTGTGGTATAATGGGCTTAGTATTTTCACAACATTTTTAACGATGGATCGCATGGATATTCCACTTGAGGTCTGACATGAAATTAAGTCCTAAGACCCAGACATATTTGCTTGTGTTTCTATTGACAGCACGAATTTTGTTGACATTTTTCTGAGATTTGATTGCATTTTGTGTCAAATTGAGTGACCTCTTGCAAGGGACCTTTACCGAATTTGAGATTTGCAAAATATAATAGATTATTATCTTGAGGAATTGTTGACTTCGATGTTCTTTTCACGCCGATATTCTTCGTTTTATTGTCTAACACAATGCGGCAGTTACTTCATGTTTAAACTTTACGCTTTATAAATAATAGATCGTTGTCAAGATCTTTACGTCTTTCGACGGATTTCCTGGTGAATTTACTGTTGAACCACTTAACAACTGAGAAGAAATATTATTTGTATCGACTGATTATGATTAGAATCTGCCAACGTTAGTCCCATGTGGCTCGTTGTTCTTGCGCAGAAATCTCTTTACTTATTTTCAGTAAAGGAAATCTTCCAAATACATTGATTCACCAGGCCGCGTTGTAAAACGATTTCTTTTGAAGTTCTTAGGCAGCAGCAGCTGCTGTCATTAACTCTTACCCGAAAATGCAATTTAAAACCTGATGGTTGTAGAAAGAACGATAAAAGAAGATCCAAGGCACTGGGTTAATCAGACGTAAGTAGATTGCAACTGGCTGTATTGGGAAAAAAATCTGAAGCCAGTCTAATTGTTAGACGGTTGATATCATCAATTTGAGGTCTTTGTTGGAATTTTGTTTTTTGTAAGAAGTGAGGAGGCAAAAGAAGCTGAGATACGCAAGTGTCATGGAACTTTTAGTAATGGTTTGGTTCTATAACAAGTGATGTCTGGATGTTATCTGAGATAATCTTTTATCTTCACTGGAATCTCAGAGGGGAGCTAAAGTTACTCGACATTTTTCATCTCTTTTCGCAACTCTTTGATTTCCTAAGCGTAGCTTAGATGTGGAAAAGGACTGAAAGAATGGGACACCAAGTAAGTATCGAACTTACTAATCAATTGTAA